>JAJAGP010003813.1:0-63854 GCA_025084515.1 Ancistrus triradiatus | reverse complement strand
GGAAGAGTCACAAAGCAGCAGCATTTTACAATCACAATACAAAAACAATGCGTGAACAGGCCAAACAAGTAAAACGAGCATAAAAGTATTCAGGCCAGCATTTATAGCCCTAAAACACCACTGACCCTCATCTTTTTAAACCAGAGATCAGTTTCAATACCAGGCAAAAACTAAAACAGACCAAACGTCACTAACATTTCCAGGACATCAGGTACATTGCTATGACACACAATGATAATAACAAAACAAGCTTTATTCTCCCACACTAAACCAAAGACCATGAACCTGAACACACCAACAAACAAACAAACACACAAAAGTAAATCCTTTGCTGAAACAGGGGCAATTGTCAAAATAAAATAAAGTACTACAAACTGAGTTACATAAGACAAGACTGCTATCACTGCAACAATAGCCACAGCTGATAATGTGTGTTAATGACGGCAGCTCATACATAAACAGTCGCTTTTACAGAGAGATGAAGTCATTGAGACTGAAAGTAAAGTTAGTTACAGGTGATGCACTGTGATCTTAAAACAGATCAAAGCAACACCACTAAACCCATTGTGACTCATTCCAACTCAAGAAAAACCTTTTAGAAATTAAGTATACAAATGAGAGAAACCTCTCACCGTAGAGAAAAATACAAAGTCTTTAAAAACAAAAAACATTTACAACAGCAGGGTAAAAATGTGGTACGAAAAAAACACAATCTTAAAAAACTTTGGCTAACCCACAACCACAGAAACATGTATCCGTTATCGGCTGCAGCTCATTAGTAAACAGATGAAGTTATGCAGGTGATGGGCTGTGGCATGGAAATAAGGAGGGAGTCATACCTTTAATAAAAACATTACCCATCAAGAACCAAAATAGAAACAATACACTAGTTAAAATGTAAAAGCAGAACAAAAACCAAAGTGAACACCCTACTAATAGGACAATATGGTCATAAAGGCATTTGGACAAACTCCAACCACACAAACAATACACATGATCAATAAGGTAAGGACTTTGTCATTGTCACCTTTACATATTACAACGAAATTAGAGGTTGTACTTGACTCAATCAAGTTAAAAACAAATTAACCTTAAAACACACAGATGGTCAAGATAAAAGGTAAAAAGTGGTCCTGAAAAAAAAACCAAACCTCTTGAATATGTTCAACCCTTGAATAGAAATAACCTGAAAATGATCCTAAACTTAAAAATACAAACATGAAACACCCTTGAGGTAGAGAACCAAACACACCAGACAAACGTAAAGAACAAAAGTATAAAGTCTGCAGCAACATTTATTGCAAACTTTACAAAAACAAAAAAGACCTTGGCACAATCCCAACCAGAGAAACAATACACATGATCATACATGTGTATGAATAGCAGCTCATTCATTAATACAGATGCTTTTACAGTGAGATGAAGTCATTCAGACTGAAGGTAAAGTTAGTTCTATAGGTGATGTGCTGCAACTCTGAAATAAAACCCAAACACATCTTATAAAAATGATCTGAATACGATCCCAAATGAAGGAAAAACCTTTTGGAAATTAAAGTACATATATAAGACCAACCCTCAACACAGAGCCAAAAAAAATAAAAAATAAAAAAGGGTGAAATGAACAAGAGTAACAAAACCCAAAGTCTTAACACGAGGAGGGGAAAAATATTACCAGGAAACAACATCAGGACTACAGTATGGTTGAACACACCCAAAAAAAAACAAACAAAAAAAAGAAGAACAAAAAACCACCACACAAAACCAAACACCATCATGAAGACCTTGGTCTAAACCCCAACCCCAAAAACAATACACACAGATGATCGTGTACATGTTAAGGACTGGAGCTCATTCATAAATACAGAAGTTTTCACAGAGAGACAAAGTCGTTCAGACTGAAGTTGGTTATACAGGGGATGTGCTGTGAACTTGGAATACAGCAACAGCAAACATCTGAATGATCCGAAATGAGGAAAAACCTTTTAAAAATAAGGTAAACAAACATGAGAAACCCTCAAAGCAGAGAATCAAATAACAGACAAGGAACAAAACCCAAAGAAAAGTCATTGGAAACAATATGGATGAACATGTTAACAGAACTTTGGACAAACCCCAATCTCACACACGTGTTAATGACAGCAGCTCATTCATAAAAACAGATGGTTTTAGTGAGATGATGTCATTCAGACTGAAGTTGATGTGCTGTGATCCTGAAATAAAAACTTGGCACCTCTTACAAAAACCAGTTGAATATGACCCCAAAGCAAGAAAAACCTTTTAGAAATTAAAGTAAAAACAAGAGACACAAAGCGCACAATCAAATACAAACCATAAACAAGTAATAAACATGTTAAAGCTGAATAAAACCCAATTTATAAGTGGAGGGGAAAAAATAAGACATTTGGACAAACTCTAAACAGACCATGGATGTGAATGATGGCAGGCCAATTAATAAATTAGATTTCGAGGTACGGTTCATTTATACAGGTGATGTGCTGTGACCCTGAAATAAAAAAAGCAACAAAAGCAAACACCTCAGTCAGCTGAATATGACCCCAAACAAGATAAAAAAGGTAAATTTCTGTAAACACAAGACAACATAGAAAATGAAATAAACCATGTTAAAGCAGAACAAGAAAGAAAGAAAAATACATGTAGTACAAACAGTATGAAATAACATCAAGGCAACACTATGGTAGAACATTAAAAATCAGACGTTTGGACAAAACCACAAAAACAATGCAGACAGATGAGCATGTATTTGTTAATGACTGCAGCCCATTAACAAATACAGATATAGACCGGTGTATAAACCAAAGAGAGCTACAAAAGTACCAGAGAACAAACCTGGATAATGACTGACAAAAACCAGAAAGCTTTCAATTGTTGAATTCTGAGTTAGAAAAGACATTTATAACCTCATAACACGTTACAACTTGGGACACAGTTTTTTGTTCAACAACAAAATCACTTTCATAAAAAACCCACCTGCAATCCTAAAGAGCTTAGAGCTAAACATTTACAAAAACAATTAGATCAAAAGAACAATTGTCCAAACCATAAATTAAATAGATCAAAAAGACCGTCATCCGTGTAAAGTGGTGGTGCAGCTCCAATCCAGTTCCACGAGGTACCTAAAGCGAAAAAAAAGTGCTAACAAATCAGGTAAAATGTGAAAAAGCACAACCATGAACCTGAAGTTACACAAAAACCAGAAACATCATCAAATTACATCACGTTTTATCACAGACCCACTAAATCACAAAAACACCAGAATACAAATCTAAATGTTCCAACAAATCACCTGACGGCAGAACAGCAAACATGTTCAATTCAACAAATGCAGGATGAACAAATCAAACATGACATTCATTCAGAAGTTCTGCATGGTCTGATGGTGCAAAAGCACTTTAACAGTCCCTGTGGCCAGGCTCACTACAGTCCCAATCTACTGTATAAGAGGAACTAAAAGCCCAGACGAGGGGATCATCCAACCACTCTGCAACAGCGCTCCATCAGTCATCAGAGCTCATCACCCAACAGAGAAACAAATCCCCAAGAGATGAGAGTGATACAGAAAGGAGTCTGTGAAAAAAAGGAGGAAGACCACACATTTAACAAAATCAGAAAACATCTACATTAGTCGCACTACAAAAAACAGACAAGATGTACCACAAAACCAGGAGCTGGAACCAGGACAGTGGGAAACCTTTCATCTCTTACGCGTCAGCTGTGGTGTGAGGACTACCAGGTAACACCTACAAAAACAAAAAAAATAAAAACAGAATTAAAACAGGAAATTTCAAATCAGAAAACGAAACCGAACAAGAGTAAGAATGACATTAAACCATCAAATCAGAACATTAATAAATCAGAACTGTCCAAAAAGTGGCCGGACTGTGGATTATGGGTAATTGCGGTTACTTGTTTGGGTGCTACCTTGGGGATCTTGACGGTCAACTATGGGGTATCTGTTTAAATGCCCAATACAAGCAATAGTTCATCTTTAGTGTGGTTACTGTAACAACCAGACGATAAAAGAAAAATTTAAAAATACTAAATGCATAGAGAGACAAGTCTAAACAAGCCAATGTTTAAAAAGGCATGTGATTACTGAACACAACATGAACAATAACAACCACATAACTAGCTATAATCTGCACTCCAAAACAACGCAGTTATAAAGCTTTGTAGGATATTGTGAGATCATTGTAAATAAATAACTTAGACCAAGGGAACATTACCGTAAATTCCATTTAAAAGTAAATCCCCACAAAACCTTTGACAGAGGAGGAGAGGAGCTCATGAGCATCACCTTTGTACTTTCTGTCACTGACGCGCAATAAAATGGTCTTGGGCTAGGGCTCAATCCTTTGGTCATGAGGTGAGAGGAAGCCTAGATGAAAAGGTTAGAGAATCCCCATTTACAAAAACAATTACAACACTAACAAACCAGAAAAATCAACTTAAATTACAAAAATCAACAAATACACCGACAGTCAGTCATCAGGAGCTCATCTTCCAAATGAGAAAAATCAAAATATCAAAAGATGACAGCCACCTGAGTCTGAAAAAGAGCAAGAGCAGTCAAACATTAACAAATCAATAAACACAATCAGCAACACTGCTAAATACAATATCAAACAACCCAGATATTAGACAGATCCTCAACTTTCAGTAAATGTACTGACTAACTTGAGATCTTGTCCTGAGATGTTATACCTAGCACAGTCACAGTAATCTTAATATGTCTAATGGCAAATTTGCTGCATGGCTGAAAAGCAAAGACTCAATGCCACACATGAGCACGTTTAATTAGCATTGTATATTAAATAACTAGACAAAGGAACACTACTGTAACAACGTAAGCATGAACATGAGCACAGTAAAGGGCACTTACTGCTGTCACTGATGTACACTAGTCTTGAAATAGGTCTGGGGCTCAGAGGATGGGGGTGTCCCTGTATGGAAAATGTGTGCCATCTTGGGTGATGCATGAGGATGGGATGCAGCCAGGGATGGGAACACCTTAAATCAGGCACCGTCTCTTAAACATCAAGCTACCAAACTGGTCAAACGATATAAAAGCAGCGAGAGAATTAATACCATCAAATACACAAATTGAAAAACATTAACATAAGAAAGCATGTGAAACACTAAATTTGGAGCACTGGGCACAGAACAATTAAATAGACAATCACTGATTAAGAATTAATCAGAGAACATGTTAAAGAATCAGAAAAACAGAACAGGGGGGTATTCCACAAAGCAAGCTAACAACTTTACATTCCTCAAAGGCCTTATGAGTAATTTCTTAGACATGTTATGGGTCGATCTGACATGAATTGCTGGCGATGTTTAAGCAACATGATTGTCTAACACAAAAGCCGGCCTTGAGTTAATGGAAACCGATTACATCTGTATTTTATTAGTGGGATGGAAGGAGCCTGAAGTGAACTGTTTGGCTCTGAAGGCTTGCTCAAATAAGAGTGACTTGTAACCTCATGGAAAAACCCCCAGATTAAGTTTATATAACAGCACATCAGTTAATTTAAACTCAGACAATTCACAAGACTAAGAACCAAGAAAAACATGTTAAGCAGAAAACAGAACAGGTTAATCCGTTTCCATAACAGTACATCAAATAATTTAAACTGACTAAGAATTAGGAAAATGTTTAAGAATCAGAAAACAGAACAGGTTAATTTGCATAACAGTACAATTAAACTCAGACTAAAACATGTTAGAGAATCAGAAAACAGAACAAGTTCATTTGCAGCACTCAGCAAATAATGCATCAAGTAATTTAAATTCACAGTTCACAAAAATAAGAATTAAGACATGTCAAAGTAGAAAATAAGTCTAAATTTGCATAAAGGTACAATACAAATGTTAAGTGATTCACAGACTAAATTATCAGAGAAAACACAATCAGTAAACATGTTAATTTGCAGAACTGAGCACAGAACAACAGTACATCAATTTAAACTCCGACAAGTCACAAAACTAAGAATTAAGACACGTTAAAGCAGCAGAAAAGCCAACTCACCCACCCAGACTGAGCTTCTAAAGGAGAAACAGCAGGTGCATCTACAACTGAATAAAAACAAACCAGAGCACAACCCCATCAGAAATCATGTTTAAACTTTGCAAAACATTAGATTTACAACATTTAGCAGACACTCCTATACTCATTTTTAGTAGATACTTAAATTAACAAAGAGGGGGGTTAATGTGCCACAGTGGAGGGGGAGGGGTCTGGCAGGCATTATTAAAAAGTTAATCTTTACCATAATGGCTGAAACAGCAATCAAACAGACATCTATGCATTTTTCTCCTATTAAAATTAGTCCAGATAATGAGAGAAATCGGGAAACTGTTTTGGACATGTGATTATTCTGTCTTAATCATGAACATCTGCCCCATTTCTCACTCACCTCCGTGTCTCCTGCACCCTTTGCCATCAGAATCCTTCTCTCTCACTTCTCTCTGAACGCACTCAAGTGAACATGAAATAAATCTCATCAGTAAGCAACCATTTCTTGCCACATTCAGGAATATATCGACCATTTCTGATCTGACTGGCCATTACTATATAAAAAAAGCTGACTCAACTTGTAGTAATGCATACTGAGCAACTGACTAGAACTGACACATTGCCCAAAAAAACTGGTAAATGTCAGACACCCACCCTTTCTAATGACTCACTGAATGAAAGCTGACTGGAATACTACATAACTAATTGCTGTTTAATCAAACACTATATGCTGTTTAAAGCAAGCAAGTAGGCTACAGCTGCAAATGACACCACAGGAATATGCAATAACTCAAAGCCAGTAGCATCTACTACAGTACACCAACACTTCACATAGGTTCTGAAATATAACCAAAACCATTAACATTACTTGAATAATCCTGTATTCAGCCATTTCATATATTGGGGGAATATTTTAAGCACATCTGAATATCTTGAATATCTATTGTGATTATGACCTTGTGATTACAGCCCAAAACAGAAAAACCACATTACCACCTGTGGAAAAATCTGCACTTACCCCCAGCTCAGAGTTCACTTTGATGAAGTGGTTGCTTTTGTTCTGCACTATAGTCCTTATAGGAGCTCTATCCACAAAGAACTAGTCAGGGAGAGAACCGATAATGAATTTATGTCACCAGGTGTCATTCAGAAGCATGTGATGCCCAAAACCACTTTAAGCTTCTTATTAGAGAAGCAGCAAACATACACAGCAAAACCAAATGCAACAGCAAATCAGAAAACACCACATGCAGAACTACACAGAAAAAGCCAAAAATTTAAATTAAACATTGGCAGATAGACATGCTTGAGAACCAGGTCAAATGCACTTGGTTAGTGGAGTTAGTTTAAACATTACTTAGTTTAGTGAACATGCCAAGTCAGTCAGTGTCAGTCAGGGTCTGAGTAATGATATGAAAGTTGGAACTGATGAGGTACAGTTTGAGTAGAGCTGGAACTGGTACCTGATGAATTGCTTAGAAAGAAAACAGAATATGTAGTTAGTGTTGTAACAAACAGTCTATAAACAGAACACATTTGTGAACATGTGAACATTTCACAACAAGTGTAGCATGAAATCCAGGCAGAACCATAACAGTACAGCTAGACGAGGGAAGACCCAGAAGGCAGCTACATTACAGTCAAAATGGGACTGAAGCCCAGCCCAGGCTGACTACTTGTCCAAATGGCATGCTAGAGGAGCAGGCAGCTCAGACAACTCCAGACTCTATCCATTTGAACTAGACCCACATATCCCAGTCTGAAGTCCAAGTTTATTTAAAACAATGTGTAAATAAGTATGTGTTTAGTCTAGACCTAAATTGCTAGTGTCTAAACCCCAAAATGTGGGGAGGATATCACATAGCTGGTGGGCCAGTTGTGGTCCCCTTTTCCCCTGCTGCAACTTTTTAAACTAAAAGAAATCCTGCACCAAAGCAGATTATAAACAAAGAAACCATACCTGCTATGGTGCCTTGAAAGACCAATTAAAGGCAGTTTACCTTTAACAAGTGGTTAACCCCAAGCACCTGCCCGCACTCCTGACTCACAAGAGCCCTTGTATTAAAGAAACAAAAAAAAAACCACATTAAACCAGAACAGTAGTAACAATTTAAATTCACATTATCCAGTTAATATGCGGTACTGAAACCTAACTGAGCCCTGCTAACCAGAGAACCTGCTCCTGAAGTTAAATTATAACCTTTAGCTCCCATGAACTTACATTAATTATTCAAAAATTAATCTAAAGTCCTGCACCTTATGAACAAACATGATCTATATTTTAAGACTGAGGACACAGCTCATCGTGCAAGTACTATTTTGTACACATTTCATGCAGAATGTAACCTATGTTGACAGAATGGCTCAGATACCAAATTGTTTAATTTTTATAATATCACAGCAGCATTAATGCCTATATTCACAACAAACAAGGTTGTATCAACACAATATGGGCCAATTTAAAGCAAACAATCAACCTAACAGGTCTTTGAAATAGGCCTATGGGAGGAAACTGGAGCATGTGGAGTAAAACCACAGCTCACACTTACTGATAAGGACGTCATTTTCTTTGGCTGTTGTATACCACCGAGTAGAAGCTGAATAGCAGTGGAAACTATTACCAGGTTTACAAATAACTGAACCTAGTGGCAGCATGTAGGCTACGAAAATAGTGTTACAGAACCGGAGCACTGCCCCCTAGCGGAGTAGATATACCAGAAGCTGCATTATCAGGACGGCCATTGTAGGATCCTGTGTGTTTGAAACACTACTGGCTGCCCAGTACGCATTTCTAATTTAAAAATAAAAAGGCTTATTCCATCAAATTTTTACTACTTTTTCTAACAGTTTAAAAGGATTATTCCTCCTAAAGGCTATAACTACTTAGATTTAAAGGCTTGTTCCACCCAAATACTACATCCTGGAATTCAACTCAACCACATCTGAACCACATATCTGAAACAAGACACGAATATCTATTTTATAAACAAGAACCATCAAGTTGGCACAAAAACAGAATGGTCTCTGAACTTGAATCTCAACAGTTCCTACAAGAGAGATAGAAGGAAAAAAAAAGTTAGACAACTAATTTCAATTTTCAAAATGCGAATTGTGAAGTAGTCTAGAGCACTATACCACCTCAACATCTCCCTCCATTCCTCATATGTTTGTTTATCCTTGTCAATATTCTCCCTTCCCTGAAATTGTAAAGCAAGAAAACCATTGCTGACTTCACAGAAATATCAAAGAATCGTAATTAAAAATTTATGGAATTATGTAAAAACATTCTCTACTCTTACCCCTGATGATGAACTGGAAGACGAGGCCTACGAAAAGGGGACAACTAATCAATATTTAAATATACCGTAATGACTACAAAACAGCAGGCACTTGAATTTCAGGCATCTTGAAAAGCGCTAATTGGTCAAACTAAACTTTTCATATGTGGCTGACCACATATTGTGGGGAAACAGGTGGTCGGGAAAGCGATTAAGGTTATTAAATATCCAAGTAAAGGGTGAAACAGAAGCCAAATACGAAAACCGTTTACACTGAAGACAATAGGCTACGGTGTTTATTTTATAGAGGACACGTAGCCTACATTCTATCGTCTTTTGAATTGTATTTAATGGGCTGGGTAGTATTAATTCTCAATTACGTTAATAATTAATACATAGGCCCTAGTTGGGTCGTGTTGGCTTGCCAAAGTCGCACAGTGGTTTTATTAAACAAGTAACGTTAGGTTCGTTTGAAGGAAGGCATCAAGTGCACCTTCCTGCTTGTGCCTTTTAAACTAGTGCGCTACCTACACATTCGGTAATTATCGTTAACTCTGCTGTACAGTTCAAGACACCCGAATTATTTGTAAGATAATTACAAAACTTGATTCCGTAGGGTCCTGAAACTTGGATCCTAAAACTGCTTTCTCCGGTACTGTCCAGCACAGACTCCGACGGGAAATCACCTGCAGGAAAACAGTAACAACCAACAACAAATAAAATTACTCTAACGCATTTTATAAAAAACTTAAAGTAACAAGTCAATATAGGACGTCTAATACAGCAAATGAAACACACCTGAAAGTCCAATCAACGGTAGTTTAACAGGTGGTCCAACTTAAGCAACTGGCCTCCCTCCAAACCCAGATCCCGTCTCACACCAACGCTTATATTAAAGAAATAAAGAAAGAAACACATTAAACCAGGAAAGCACCTACTAACAAGATTTAGCCTAAACTCAATTACACATACCAATTACCCAGGGAATCTACGGCAATTAAACCAAACCAAACTGAGCACTGTAACCGGAGAAACTCTGGAACCTGCTCCTGGAATATAATTAAATCCTTCTGCTTCCATAAAAAAGTTAAATCAAGTATTAGATAAAACCTCAATGAACAAACGGACCAGCTCACCGACGCTACATACAAGCAAACCGAGAAACCGTTGAAACCGTTCAAAGAGAAAAGAAGTTGCAGCCACGCCGGCACCTAACGACTGAAAAAAAGCCGCAGTCTACATCTGCTGATTATATAGCCTACGTCACTACGTAACAGGGAACCACGTGCATCATTTTTGTATCCCTCTATGTCTCCATCTGCTGGACAAAAGATATCATAGCATTTACTTGTTAATTAAAAAGATATCATTAATGAACCGAGAGAGAATAGCTTTATTCTCCATCTACACACATGAGAATTACGAAAACTGAAAGAGCACAGACACACATACCCCTGGCTGAAGAGCAAAAGTTAAACCTGGTAACCAAAATTTAACTTACCTAGACAGGTACAGTGGTGGGAAAAAGTGTTTTCCCCCTTCCTGATTTCCTTTTTTTTTTGCATGTTTGTCACACTTGAGTGTTTCGAAACATCAAACCAATTTTAATATTAGTCAAAGACAACACAAGTAAACACAAAGTGTAGTTTTTAAATAAAGGTGTTTATTATTAAGGGAAAGAAAAACCCAGACCTACAGTGGTGCTTGAAAGTTTGTGAACCCTTTAGAATTTTCTATACTTCTGCATAAACATGACCTAAAACATCATCAGATTTTCACACAAGTCCTAAAAGTAGACAAATAGAATCCTGTTAAACAAATGAGACAAAAATATTATACTTGGTCAAGTAGGATTTAAACCAAGAAAGTGCCAATCCCTTAACACCTACAGTATTTTCTAGTCTGTTTAGTAAAACATCATGATCTATAGTGTCAAATGCTGCACTTAAATCTAACAGAACAAGAAAAGAAACACATCCCTTATCTGAGGACATTAATAAATCATTTAGTACCCTAATTAATGCTGTTTCAGTACTATGATGGGGCCTGAAGCCAGACTCAAATGTTTCAGAAATGCCATTCCTTTGGAGGTACCTGAAGAGCTGCTGATAGACGGCATTTTCTAAAATTTTGGAGAGAAATGGTAGATTTGAAATTGGTCTATAATTAGATATCATACAAGGGTCAAGAGTGGTTTTTTAAATAAGTGATTTTTTAATCAGTGGTTTGATAACGGCACACTTAAAGGATTTGGACACATAACCAAAGGTAAGGGATGAATTTAAAATAACTAACAGTGGCTCTATAATACTAGGTATCACTTCTTTGAGTAAACATGTAGGAACTGGATCTAATAAACGCATTGATGACTTAGACGAGCTGATCAGTGCGCATAGTTCAGTATTAGTAATTGGGGCAAAAGATTTTACGCTTGATTTACAGCTAATAAAACAGATGTCTTCACTAGTGCTGCATCTGGAAGGTTGCTGAACAGTTTGGTGATGTGATGAGCATTGAGTTTTATGCCTAATGTTTTCTATCCTATCATTAAAGAAAGTCATGAAATCATTACAGTTAAAATTACACAGAACGTGAGAATCACTTTCTGTAGGGTTGTCTGTTCATTTGGAGACAGAAGTGGAGAAATATTGGATTATTCTTATTTTTCTCTATGACTGAGGAAAAATATGCAGCTTTAGCTTTATATTGTAATGAGGGCATGCTTCTACTCTGCCATGCTATCTCTCCAAGCAATATTAAATACCTCCAATTTACTATATCGCCACTTGCGCTCCAGGTGCTGCGTTGTTTGCTTTAAGGTACGAGTGTGGTCATTATACCATGGTGCTAGCCTTTCTTCCCTAATGTGTTTGACCCTAGCAAGAGCAATCATAACCAGAAGTGAGCAAAACACACATTCTAATTGGTCATTCACACACTCAAGATGATCGGGCTCTGTAAATGTATTAAATTTCAAATCTGGTAGGTTTTTAATAAAAGCAGCTAGAGCAGCAGATGTGATAGTGTGCTTAGTGTGATAAGGCAGAAGGATTTTATTTATTAAGGATAGCTCAAATACTAAAAAATACTGATCTGAAATCAAATCACTTTGCGGGAAAACATCAAGGTTATCTATATTATACCAAATGTTAATATTAGATCTAAAATATAATTACAGCGGTCGGATGGTCCCATCACTTTCTGAGTGATACTCATGAATTCTAAGATGGACTCGAAAGCAATTTTAAGTGGATCCTGCTCATTGTCAAAATGAATATTAATATCACCTACAATTAAAGACTTATCTGTTGACAGTACTAAGCAGGAAAGGAAGTTAGCAAATTCATGAAGAAATTATGAATAAGGACCTGGAGGGCGGTAAATAGTGATTAGCTGGAAAACATGTAACACCTAGTTGTAACACCTACCATCAATTTTAAGTCGCTCTGGATAAGTGCATCTGCTAAATGCTGTAAATGTCCTGTTTAAGGTCATGGTCAAAGTCCTGTTTGTGTCCTCTTCAAGGTCCTGTTCAATTTCCAGGTTGGGTCTTAGTCAAAGTCCTAGTTGGTTCCTGGTCAAGGTCCTGGATGGGTCCTGTTCAAGGTCCTGTTAAGGTCCTTGTCAAGGTCCTGTTAAGGTCCTTGTCAAGGTCCTGGTAAATTTCCTGGTCAACTTCCTTTTTGGGTCTTGCTCAAGGTCCTGGTTGAGTCCTGTTTGGGTCCTGTTCAAGGTCCTGGATGGGACCTGTTCAACATAATGGTTGGGTCCTGATCAATGTCCTGGCCAAGGCCCTTGGTAAATACTGTTCAAGATTCTGGTTGAGTCCTGTTCAAGGTCCTATTCAAGGTCCTGGTTGAGTCCTGTTCAAAGTCCTGGTTGGGTCCTGTTCAATTTCCTGGTCAGGTCCAGTTCAAGGTCCTGTTCCAGGTTCTGGTTGGTTCTTATTCAAGTTCATGGTTGGGTACTGTTGAAGGTCCTGCTCGGGTCCTGCTCAAGGTCCTGTTTTGTTCCTGCTCAAGGTCCTGCTTGGGTCCTGGTCAATGTCCTGTTCAAGGTCCTGTTCAAGGTCCTGTTGAATTTCCTGGTTGGGTCTTGTTCAAGGTTCTGGTTAGGTCCTGTTTGGGTCCTGTTCAAGATCCTGGTTTGGTCCTGTTTAAGGTCCTGGTTGGAAGCTGATCAAAGGCCTGGTTGGGTCCTGATCATGGTCCTGGTTGGGTCCTGTTCAATGTCCTGGTTGGGTCCAATTTAAGGTGCTGTTCAAAGTTCTGGTTGGGTCCTGTACAAGGGTCCTGTTCAAAGCCCTCTTCAAGGTCCTGTCTGGGTCCTGTTCATGGTCCTGATTGGTCCTGTTCAATGCCCTGTTCAAGGTCGTGGTTGGGTCCTCTTCAAAGCCCTCTTCAAGGTCCTGTCTGGGTCCTGTTCAGGGTACTGGTTGGGTCCTGTTCAGGTCCTGTTCAAGGATATGGTTGTGTCCTGTTCAAGATCCTGGTTACGTCCTGTTCATGGTCCTTTTCAACGTCCTGTTCAAGGTCCTGGATGGGTCCTGTTCAAGGTCTTGTTCAAGGTCCTGGTTGGGTCCTGTTCAGGTCCTGTTCATCTTCCTGTTCAGGCTTCCTAGTTGGATCCTGTTCAGAGTCCTGTTCAAGGTCCTGGTTGGGTAATGTTCATGGTCCTTTTAAACATCCTGTTCAAGGTCCTGGTTGGGTCCTGTTCAGGGTCCGGTTAAAGGTCCAGTTCAAGGTCCTGTTTAATTCACCGTGAAAGGTCTTGGTTGGGTACTGTTCAAAGTTCTGTTCAGGGTCCTGGTTGGGTCCTGTTCAAGGTTGTGGTTGGGTCCTCTTTAAGATCCTGGTTAGGTCCTGTTCATGTTCCTTTTCAACGTCCTGTTCATGGTCCTGGTTGGGTCCTGTTCAAGGTCCTGCATGGTTCCTGTTCAAGGTCCTGGTTGGGTCCTGTTCAGGGTCCTGGTTGGATCCTGTTCAATGTCCTGTTCAAGGTCGTGGTTGGGTCCTGTTCAAGATGCTGGTTAGGTCCTGTTCATGGTCCTTTTCAACATCCTGTTCAAGGTCCTGGTAGGGTCCTGTTCAAAGTCCTGGTTGGGTCTTGTTCAGGGTCCGGTTAAAGGTCCTGTTCAAGGTCCTGTTTGGGTCCAGTTTAATGTACCGTTCAAGGTCTTGGTTGAGTACTGTTCAAGGTCCTGTTCAAGGTCCTGGTTGGGTCCTGTTCAGAGTCCTGGTTGGGTTCTGTTTAAAGTTGTAGTCGGGTTCTGTTCAAGATCCTGGTTAGGTCCTGTTCATGGTCCTTTTCAACATTTCTCTTCAGAGTCCTGTTCAAGGTCCTGGTTGGGTTCTGTTCATGGTCCTTTTAAAGGTCCTGTTCAAGGTCCTGGTTGGGTCTTGTTCAGGGTCCGGTTAAAGGTCCTGTTCAAGGTCCTGTTTGGGTCCAGTTTAATGTACCGTTCAAGGTCTTGGTTGAGTACTGTTCAAGGTCCTGTTCAAGGTCCTGGTTGGGTCCTGTTCAGGGTCCTGGTTGGGTCCTGTTTAAAGTTGTAGTCGGGTTCTGTTCAAGATCCTGGTTAGGTCCTGTTCATGGTCCTTTTCAACATTTCTCTTCAGAGTCCTGTTCAAGGTCCTGGTTGGGTTCTGTTCATGGTCCTTTTAAACGTCCTGTTCAAGGTCCGGTTAAAGGTCCTGTTCAAGGTCCTGGTTGGGTCCTGTTCAGGGTCCGGTTAAAGATCATGTTCAAGGTCCTGTTTGGGTCTTGTTTAATGTACCGTTCAAGGACATTGTTGGGTACTGTTCGAGGTCCTGTTCTAGGTCCTGTTCAAGAACCTGGATGGTTCCTGTACAAGGTCCTGGTTGGGTCCTTACAAGGTCCTGGATGGGTCCTATTCAAGGTGATGTTCAGGGTCCTGGTGGAGTCCTGTTCAATGTCCTGTTCAAGGTCCTGGCTGAATCCTGTTCAAGGACCTGGTTGGGTCCTGTTGAAGGCCCTGTTCAAGGTCGTGGTTGGGTCCTGTTCAAGATCCTGGTTAGGTCCTGTTCATGGTCCTGGTTGGGTCCTGTTCAATGTACCATTCAAGGTCTTGATTGGGTACTCTTCAAGGTCCTGTTCAAGGTCCTATTCTAGGTGCTGGATGGGTCCTGTTTCATCGCCCTGTTCAGGGTCCTAGTTGGATTCTGTTCAAAGTCGTGGTTGGGTCCTGTTCATGGTCCTAGTTCGGAACTGTCCAAGGCCCTCTTCAAGGTCCTGGATGGGTCCTGTTTAGGGTCCTGATTGGGTCCTGATCAAGGTCGTGGTTGGGTCCTGTTCAAGACCCTGGTTAGGTCCTGTTTATGGTCCTTTTCAACGTCCTGTTCAAGGTTCTGGATGGGTCCTGCTCATCGCCCTGTTCAGGGTCCTAGTTGGATCCTGTTCAAGGTCCTGGTTGGGTCCTGTTCAGGAACCTGTTCAAGGTCCTGGTTGGGTCCTGTTTAATGTACCATTCAAGGTCCTGGATGGGTCCTATTCAAGATGCTGTTTAAGGTCCTGGTTGGGTCCTGTTCAAGGTCCTGGTGGAGTCCTGTTCATTGTCCTGATCAAGGTCCTTGCTGAATCCTGTTCAAGGTCCTGGTTCATGGTCCTAGTTTGGTCCTGTTCAAGGCCCTCTTCAAGCTCCTGGGTGGGTCCTGTTCAAGGTCCTGGTTGGGTCCTGTTCAGCGTCCTGGTTCAAGGTCCTGTTCAAGGTCGTGGTTGGGTCCTGTTCGGTTCCTGTTCATGGTCCTGTTCAGGGTCTCAGATGGATCCTGTTCAGAGTCCTGTTCAAGGTCCTGGTTGGGTTCTGCTCAAAATCCTGGTTAGGTCCTGTTTATGGTTCTTTTCAATGTCCTGATTGGGTCCTGTTAAAGGTCCTGTTCAACGTACTGGTTGGGTCCTGTTAAAGGTACTGTCCAAGATCCTGGTTGGGTCCTGTTGAATGTCCTGGTTCGGTCCTGTCCAAGGCCCTCTTCAAGGTCCTGGGTGGGTCCTGTTCAAGGTCCTGGTTGGGTCCTGTTCAGGGTCCTGGTTGGATTCTGTTCAAGGTCCTGTTCAAGGTTGTGGTTGGGTCCTGTTCAAGATCCTGGTTACGTCCTGTTCATGGTTCTGGTTGGGTCCTGTTCGGTTCCTGTTCATGGTCACTCTTCGGGTCCTGTTTATCTTCCTGTTCAGGGTCTTAGATGGATCCTGTTCAGAGTCCTGTTCAAGGTCCTGGTTGGGTTCTGTTCAAAATCCTGGTTAGGTCCTGTTCATGGTCCTTTTCAAGATCCTGATTGGGTCCTGTTAAAAGGTCCTGTTGAACATACTGGTTGGGTTCTGTTAAAGGTACTGCTCAAGATCCTGGTTGGGTCCTGTTCTAGGTCCTAGATGGGTCCTGTTCTAGGTCCTGCTTGGGTCCTGTTCTAGGTCCTGGATTCAAGGTGCTGTTCAAGGTCCTGGTTGGTGTCCTGTTCAAAGTCCTGGTGGAGTCCAGTTCAATGTCCTGTTCACGGTCCTGGCTGCATCGTGTTCAAGGTTGTGATTGGTCCTGTTCAAAGTCCTGGTTGGGTCCTGTTCAAGGTCCTGTTTGGGGCCTGTTAATGGTCCTGGTTGGATCCAGATCAAGGTTCTTTTCAAGGTCCTGTTCAAGGTCCTGGTTGCGTCCTGTTCAAGGTCCTTTTCAAAATCCTGGTTGGTTCCTATTCAAGGTCCTGTCCAAGGTCCTGGTTGGGTCATTTTCAATGTCCTGGTTGAGTCCTGTTCAAGGTCCTGGTTTAGTCCTGTTCAATGTCCTCTTCTTGGTCCTGGCTGTATCCTGTTCAAGGTCCTGGTTGAGTCCTTTTAAAGGTTCTGTTCAAGGTCCTGGTGGAGTCCTTTTCAATGTCCTGTTCAAGGTCCTGGTGAAATCCTTTTCAAGGTCCTGTTCAATGTCCTGGTTGAGTCCCGTGCAAGGTCCTGGTTGGGTGGTGTTCAAAGTCCTGTTCAAGGTTCTGTTCCAGGTCCTGGCTGGGTGCTGTTCAAGATCCTGTTTGGGTCCTGTTCACGGTCCTGGTTGGGTCCTTTTCAAAGTCCTGATTGGGTCCCGTGCAAGGTCCTGGTTGGGTGGTGTTCAAAGTCCTGTTCAAGGTCATGGTTGGGTCCTGTTCAAGGTCCTGGCTGGGTGCTGTTCAAGGTCCTGGCTGGGTCCTGTTCAAGGTCTTGGTTGAGTCTTGTTCCAGGTCCTGGTTGGGTCCTGTTCAAGGTCCTGATTGGGTCCCGTGCAAGGTCCTGGTTGGGTGCTGTTCAAGGTGCTGTTCAAGGTCCTGTCTGGGTCCTGTTCAAGGTCCTGACCGTCAGAAGAAAGGGAAAGCATTTTCAAAGAATGTTTTCATTAATGAAGAACAAAAGTCGGAGGTTTGAAGACGATCAGGTACCGTCGTAGTTCCGACCGTAAGCGATGCCGACCCACGATCCTGCTCCGTTATTCCCATGACCCGCCGGGCAGCATACGGGAAACCACGAGTCTTTGGGTTCCGGGGGGAGTATTATTGAACAGTTGAAACTTAAAGGATTTGACGGAAGAGCACCACCAGGAGTGGAGCCTGTAGCTTAATTTGACTCAACACGGGAAACCTCACCCGGCCCAGACACGGAAAGGATTGACAGATTGATAGCTCTTTTTCGAGTCTGTGGGTGGTGGTGCATGGCCGTTCTTAGTTGGTGGAGCAATTTGTCTGGTTAATTCTGATAACAAACAAGTCTCTGGCATGCTAAATATTCACGCGGCCCCCACCATCGACGTCCAACTTCTTAGAGGGACAAGTGGTGTTCAACCACGCGACATGGAGCAATAACAGGTCTGTGATGCCCTTAGATATCTGGCGCTGCATGCGCGCCACAATGATTGGATCAGCGTGTGCCTACGCTACGCCGAGAGTTGCAGGCAATCCGCTGAACCCCAGTCGTGATTTGGACTGGGGATTGCAATTATTCCCCATGAACAAGGAATTCCCAGTAAGCGCAGGTCATAAGCTCACGTTGATTAAGTTCCTGCCCTTTGTACACACTACCCGTCGCTACTACCAATCAGATGGTTTACTGAGGTCCTCAGACCCTTTCTTCCCCTCATCTCTTCCATCATAAACAGCCACCTGACAACGGTACGAAAATCATTCATATTCTGAAGAATCCTACACTCAAAGTCTCAGACATCAACAACCTCACACCAATATCACTGCTCTCTTTCATCATAAGGGAAGACGGTCTTGAGCAATTTTTGCAAGGTTGGTGGTGGGATGAGATCTAGTTGAAATGTGGTAGGATTGCTGGTTGAGAGAAGCTGAAGAACATCATCCATGGAGGAAAGAGGAGAAGAACAGGTGACAGTGTTGATGGGTGAGAATCTTTAATGGGGATGGTGACAGGGGAAGAGCAGAGAAAGAGTCCAGGTTTGGTAAAGTCGTTAGAACACTGGAAGACAGCAAGGCAGGGGAGAGGGAGTGGAGGTTGTCATGGGTTGGTGAAGAGTCACCGGTACCCAGCTACCCTGCATTCAGGACATTTATAATAAACATTGCCTGGGTATGACAAGAAACATCATTAAGGACATTTCTCATCCGTACCATGGACTTTTCACCCTCCTCCCACCTGGTAACCATTACAGAACCCTATGCTCCCGTACCAACAGGCTGAGGAAGAGCTTCCTCCCAGAGGCTGTAATGCTCCTAAATTCATAACATTAACTATTTTTACTACTTTCAGCCATTTACTGTATATACCACTAATTACTGTATAAACCACTCTGTGTGTGGGAGAACAGTCGTTAAAGGAGATGCTAAAGGATGACCAGCGAGGAAATAAACAGTAAGACTGGAGCTTGTCTGGTGGAAGATTGAAGTCACCATGTAGGGTACGAGGAGACCCATATGGTCAAAAAGACAAAGTCCTTAATCCAGTGCTTCTCTATTTCACCCTTACTAAGGGTTTTTGTTTTTCCACTTTCAATACATTATTCAACACTTTATTACAAAATAAGTTATGTTCATGATTTGCCCAACTGTAGGTTAATGTAAGTGCTTTAAGCATGTTTAAGGGTTAGGCTACACTATCATATGCACTGTATACGTTAAAACTCCTCAATTTACGACACCATACAATTTGACATATTTGTCGGACATAACCCCATCGTGAATCAGGCAGCACCCTGTACAATACAACTCCATTGCCGCATTAATGCCTTTTACCAGTGTGGAATTCTGGGGGTATGAAATTGAATTTAATTTACTCCATTTACATTATTATAGGAAAACAATTTGTTTCAGTTTGTTCATTCATTGTTTGTTATGGGCAAAACATTACCCATTATAGCAGCTTTACAGAGATAGATGACTATAAACAGGCAGATAATATCAGTCACAGCCACAAACTACATTTAGAGCTTATTAAATATATTATTAAAGCCTTGAACAAATTACAACAATAAAAGAAAACCTACTTACTACTTCATGCAGACCATGTCATTTTGCCACAAGCCATTGGAAAGGTGCAAGTTTAACCTGGCCAAAAATGGCAACACCAGCTTCCCGCACCACTTGCTGCAGCAAGAAGAGTATTGATCATTAGATTATGGCCAAAACACATTTCTCCATGATAACATTCACGTGAAATCCC
The DNA here is from genome assembly GCA_025084515.1 of Ancistrus triradiatus. Lineage (NCBI taxonomy): Eukaryota > Metazoa > Chordata > Actinopteri > Siluriformes > Loricariidae > Ancistrus > Ancistrus triradiatus. The sequence goes on along the minus strand of JAJAGP010003813.1, from coordinate 43,892 downwards.
TAACGGTCCCATTTAACCACAGTTGATCATAAATAGCCACTGGTGGTGTCAATAAGTCTGGAGTCTTAAAACTACCGTGACCAGAACAATGACAAGTTCACATAAAACTTCACTTCCAAGTTCAATTTCAGTCTCTCAAAGACTCTCATTAGTTACATATTTCATTTTTATTTCTTTATTAAAATCATTTCCCGGATAAAAAATTCTAGGGTCCACCACCAAAAAAAGTCCACATCAAACGAGGACTCTCGGCCCAAGCTCTTCCTGTGTGCTAGTTAACTAATGTTTAATGGCAAAGTAAACAAAAATAAAAATAATTTGATGCAAATGGAAATTATGCTAATGACAATTATTCAGGTGTTTTATTTCCATTCAATCTATCCAGGTGACATTATGCCCCCACAGCTAAGTTTGACATAAAACTGTATTTCCAAGTCAGCTCCAAGTCTCTCTTCATACTTCACAAATTATTTTAAAACCACAAAGTTACATTTATACCTAATAGTATTAGAACTCATTTTCTCTGGCTCAAATCGTTCCCTCAGCTACCAAAGCGACTAACGTCAAGACAAAATTTAAAGGCCTCGCAACCGACAATCCTGACAGATGGTTTTCAAAACTTAAAATTTCGGAAACAGGAGTTTTCTGTAACCACACACCGCGAAACACAAAAGACGCACCACTGTCCGCGTAACATATAGTTGTTAGTTTTTTAACAGGTTTGTGTACTCTTAAATTTATTCCGTTTTTAACTTACAGACCGCCAAACTTCATAACGCAGAAAAAGGGCTCACGAGCGCTTTACATCTCTCTGACAGAGCAAAATTGGCGCCTTTCAGTGATCAAGCGACTTGATTGGTCGTCTACAGTCTCCAGCAAAACCGAAAGACTCTCGCACCAATCAGCAGGATGATCTGCTAGTTACTTTAACTTTAATGTTAAAACGGCGAAGTAAACAAAATAAATAATTTGATGCTAATGGAAGTTACGTTATTCAGGTGTCTCGGCCCCACAGTTAAAGGCTCGAATCGCAGCCATTTAGTAATAAAGCATTATATAGTTAATCGTTATTATCTGCTCCCACTCACCACTGTCTTATTCGGAGAGTCGACTCGCAGGCATACTATAGGCGGCAGCTTCGGAAACGAGTCAAATGTCATAATTCTGAATCAGAGATTCGGAGAATCGACTCGCGGGCGTAACTATATAGTATTATATTTTTTTCCCCAGCAAAGCAATTGAATTTTTGGCCTTCAAAAAGTAAAGGTCCTATTCTCTAAATGATAAACGTCGGAACAAAACAGAACCTTCGCTAATGCGTATTTATCCCACATTCCACTGATCAGTTCATTCGGCAGAACTTCCCCCATCTAGAAAAGCTAACCTAAGGATCTAATAAAAAGTTCAGAAACTAAAACATTCCAGCAATTCTTTCTTAGGATTCAATATTAAAAACAGACACTTATTACTGGACACTAAAAAATGGGTCTCAAGCTATCTGGGAATGTAGAGAATTGATTCAGAGAACGAGCACAGAATAACATGGGATCAAAATGATTCAGATAAACGAGTCAAGAAATAACATGGGTGGGGAATAAAATGGTTATTAACTTACTTAGAAAAGGTCGTCTAAACAAGACAGGAATCACAGTGATGGGAGGAGGTGGCATCGAAGCTGCTGGCACTCTAAACCTCTCCATTGATATATTCCTGAGGGTCTCTGGGCAGGGGACCTGAGAATAGGTTCAAAACAATTTATTACCCACCTTTATCACTCTAGCCCAGTCCTTTAATTTGAAATATAGCTACACTACAACAAAGCACAGATGGATTTCCTTGGATACAGTCCTTCCTACATGTGAAGGTTAACATTATTAAAAAGGGTCATCAGCTCTAGTCCCATCATACCCAGGTCACACCAGAGGGCAGTAGTAAACTCTCTCCCTCCTCCATTTTATCTGGGGAAGAAGTGCTGCTAAGGACTTTCCTGCTTAGACTCAAAGATCCTGGAGTGACTAGTGTATCGGACTAACTTAATGCCGATGTGCATATTTGGACATTTTTACTTGAACTATGACTCCATTACATAAATTAGTTTCATTCTTTACAATGTACCATCTACGCCGCCCAATCAGGTTGGGTCCCTTTTTGAGGGTCGTGGTCTTCCCAAGGTTTCGATTTCCTCATAACACTAAGGGAGTTTTTCCTTTCCACTGTCCACCCTAGAAACTTGCCAATTTAGGATTGGACGTAGATGGGATAGGAGATTATCTAAAAATTGTAAAGTTGCTTTGAGACAATGCTCCATTGTAAAAAGTAATTCTATATAAAAATAAATCTGACTTGACTTAATACTTGACTTGTAGTAAAAGCCCTAAAATGGTGTATCTGAGTAGCTGTTATGTTACTTCATAAATTAAGTCTTGTCTTGATTGGGGACTTAGATTAGACCTAAAACTAAAACCACTTCGACTTCACAATAGCTCCAACCTACTGGTGGAACAGTGGAAGGAATTACAAGTACATGATTCTGTACATAAAAAAACACCAGATTGAAGATTAAAAATTACAGTTTAAAATAAAATAAGCGTTTCTTTTTCCATTTGATTTAAAAGGATGTAAACGTGTGTTTGTGTTTACAGTGTAAAGTTTAGTGCAGTTTGCACAGTTACTATTAAATATTAGATGAAAGATTAAATCAGAGGATACAAAAAACTGGTCTATTCTGCTTATGTAGCCATAGTAGTATAGCTCAGAATGTCTTCTACACTTTTATAAAAACGAATTTCTGCATTTTCCCTTATCACAACGACTGCTTACTTTTTTATGTTTCACAGATAAAAATGATCACTGATTAATTATTAAACTGACATTAAAACTGTAAACCACATGATCCTGATCGACAGATGCTTTATTTAAAATAATTGAACTACAAAACGTTTACAAAAAATATTCACGGGAATCAGGATTTCGAGCAGAAAGTCCACACACAGACTGTCGAGCAGGGCAAAGAATCAAACCCTGATCCTGGAGCAGGGCAGCACCAACACGAACTGCTGTTTCATCTAATAACATGGTTATTATGACATATACTGACAAACGAACACATTTAATTCAGAGCAACAATAGTGTAAATAAGGTATACATTAAAAATATTAAATATTAATATTACTTAATATTAAAATTATATAGTTTTAATATATTTTTATATATATATTTATTTATTTAGGGAGACTTTTTTATGTTTTGTGAAGATGCTATATAGACAGGAGACTGGGTGGATGTTGCTGAAAGATGTAAAACTTTAGTATTCTTTATGAACTACAATAATAATAATAATAATAATAATAATAATAATAATAATCATAAATAACTTTTAACCTACCCCGTTTTAGTGAAACGATTGTAGCTGACGTTCATCTCCGGGATGTTCGCGCTCTGTCCGAGGTTCTGAACCGGAAGTGTTGTGAGTACCGTTTTTAGATTGAATGTTTTAGATGAGAGATTTAAGAATAAAAGGGATTTGATTCGATTCATCAGTTTTGTAATTTAGATCATCAGGAAGGTTCATTCAGTTCAGCAGTAAGTAAAAACTGTAAGGTGTTTAATTACATGCGCTGTTTCATTGTTGTATTTATTTGTATTATTATAATTATCATTAATAATTATTATTGTTGTTGTTGTTGTTGTTACATAACAACAATAATAATAAACAATAATCAGGTTTATTTAAATATCAGTCCGCAAGGGCTGGCACAGATCACTGCTTGGAACAACTGGGGGGGATGATCTCCCAAGGCCCAGCCTCCCCCTTCCTCTGACACAGAGAGGTCATATTTTATTAGTAATTAGTAATATAATTAGCCTAATTAAATCATAATATTCTTCACGAGATTTAAAAAAAAAACAAGACTACTAGATAATTAACATAAACCCTGCGTTGCCTTACCCTGTTTTGATAAATCTATACTCATGTTTTCCTGAAAGTTCTCAGGACCAATGGCAGATCATGGTGATGAGGATCATCTTGTCCCCGGGGACACGGTACCTGTGTGTAACAGTGGGGTTTCACACAGTCGCTCAGTCCAGCTGGTCTCTGAGGAACACGGTGCACGGATTCCTCAACGTTCTTCGTGGGTTCGGGATCAGGGATGCTCTTTGACTTCCACATCCGAGTTCAAGAAGAGTCATGCCGTGTCACGGTGTGGATCGCTGCCGGGGGCTGTGGGTGGTTGGGGGGGGTGTGATAGCTGCCTGCAGCCACTTCTTCAGGTACAGCTCACTGTAGCACACCCTGTACCACACACCGTAAGTAAAATTAACACAACTATAATACACACGGTAATTCACCATCTGTAACTGAATTACCACAGCTGACTCCATCTATAACTGAATATCACACCTGCAACACACTTCTAACTATTCATTAACATCTATAACTGAAATTAAACACACCTGTACCACATCTATAACTGAATTAACACACCTGTACCACCATCTATAACTGAATTATCACACCTGTACCACATCTATAACTGAATTAACACACATGTACCACACCTGTAACTGAATTAACACACCTTTACCACATCTGTAACTGAATTATCATACCTGTACCACATATATAACTGAATTACCATACCTGTACCACATCTGTAACTGAATTAACCCACCTGTACCACATCTATAACTGAATTAACACACCTGTACCACATCTGTTACTGAATTAACACACCTTTACCACATCTGTAACTGAATTATCATACCTGTACCACATATATAACTGAATTACCATACCTGTACCACATCTGTAACTGAATTAACCCACCTGTACCACATCTATAACTGAATTAACACACCTGTACCACATCTGTTACTGAATTAACACACCTATACCACATCAGTAACTGAACTAACACACATGTACCACACCGGTAACTGAATTTACCCACCTGTACCACATCTATAACTGAATTAACACACCTGTACCACAGCGGTCTAGTTGTGCCCTCAGGCCTGGCATTACTCAGGGTACATACTCTCCTGCACCCTTCCAGTTCTGCAGATCAGCTCAGGAGCTCCCCATGATCCAGGATAAGCAAAATAAAAAATATGTGGAGAAAAATATGCCTAAACACCAACCTCCAATGCCATGTGAGGGCAAAAAAATAAATGATGTAGAAAGTAAATAACTATATATAATATATAGAGTAAATCATATTGAGAACAAAACATAAATTGTGTTTAGTGTATAAGTTAATCTCGTACACTGAACAGGCCCTGTAATGTTACACTAGACTAACACCACATGGTATCAGATGTTATCAGGTGGTTGTATTCGGGCATTTTGTACATGAGCCCAGTATGGAACCCATACTCTACACCAGTATCATCAGTATGGATCCAACACTAATAATTATTTAAATTGGAGCTTCAATTAAAACATTTAAATTTGATGGTGAGCGTTTAAGAAATTTGAAGTTAAATAAATAACAAAACTATTAATTATACTTAATAATAACTAGAACAATAAACAAATTGTATTTTGTCTATATTATGTAACTGAAGTTACTCCACAGTCCAGAAGTTTATAAAAAAAGGACTATGAAAAGGTTCAGGGTTAGTACTGCTGTGGAAACACCTAAGTAACCGAACATTAATCACTTAATCCCCTTATCCAGCATAATGTCGGTGAATAGTAACAGTACCTGGACGTGTGTTCCTATGCAGGGCCATGTTCGAGGTGAACATGAGGGAATGTGATGAGGGATCAGTTACACTGAACAATTTCTCACCTTCAGCCATAAGTCAATTCCTTCACTACGCTTACTCAGGTGAGCTGGAGATCACAGAGGAGAACGTCGACAACCTCTTTCACCTGGCCTCATTTCTACAGGTAATATTTAAAAAAAAACACCCAGCAGCAATAATAGTATCTTACCGATCCACAGATTATATGGCATGTTTTCTAAACCAGTAGATGCAGCTTAGATCAAAGGCATTTTCTATATTAAAAACATGTTTTGTAAATATATTTTCTACAGCACATTGGTGAACTGCTGGTCAAAGATATCAGCCAACCATTTTAACAACCTAGCTCAACAATGTATGTAGTAATAATAATAATAATAATCATAATAATAATAATCATAATCATAATCATAATAACCCTACTAATAATAACAAAAATAATAATACTAATAATATCTAGAACAACATCAATAAAAATATAACAATAATAATAATAATAATAATAATAAATATTAATTAATATTGTTAATTAATTAATTAAAATAATAACAACAACAATATTAATAATTATAACCACAATAACAAGAAGAATTACAATAATACTAGTAACATCAATAACAACAACAACAACAACAATAATAATAATAATAGCAATAATGATAATAATAATAATAATAATAAAAAGAAAAATATACAATATGCACTACTACTACTACTACTACTACTAATTAATAATAATAATAATAATAAACTAATACAAATAATAACAAGAACAACAACAATAATAACCACAATAAGAAGAATAATTACAATAATACAAATAATTATAACATTAATAATAATAATAATAATAATGCAATAAAATAATACCAATAACAATAAAAAATTATCATAATGAAAATATAGTCATAACAATAATAATAATTAAAGTAATATTATTATAATATAATATTTCTTAATATGAATAATACTGATCTATGTTTCGTTAGGTGGACGCTCTCTCTCATGCCTGCAGCGAGTTCTTAATCCAAACCTTGAACTTCTCCAACTGTCTCCACCTGCTGGCCGTTGCTGAGAGTTACGGCTCGTCTCACCTCCAGGATCATGCTAATCGGTTTGTGGTGGCTAACTTCCACCAGCTTTCCTGTGGTCCGGACTTCGTGGATATGGCTGCTGGAACTCTGAGACTCAGTCTGGCTTCTGATTGGCTCAGTGTTCTCGATGAAGAACATGTTCTGAGAGCTCTGCTGCGCTGGACTGATCATGACCTGAAGAATCGGTTCTCTTTATTTCCAAAGCTCCTCCCACTGGTTCGGCTGCACCAGATCCCCCTGGCCACGCTGGAGGAAATGGGTCAGTCCGAGCCTTTGCTACTGCATGATGCTGACTGTTCCAGGATGATGATGGAAGCTTTGGAAGAGGTGAAAGAATTCAGTGGGTTTTTCCCTGACGCTCGTCCAGCAACGACCACGAGCTACATTTATGTCCACAAGACTGAGGAAAACATCGGGACGCAGCACGCCTTCTGCTACGACGTAGCATCCGATAGGTGGCACCAGCTACCCGGGTCTGACCTGGTCGACCTTCCTGGTTCTTCTTTTGCTAGTTTTGCTGAGAAGCTATTTGTTAGTGGAGGGTGCCGGGGTAAATGCTGCAGGCCGATACGGCTTCACCTAGCCAAATCTGAGCATGATGCTACAGAGGAAGCCTGGTGCTACTGCCCTGTAACGGCCACATTATCTCCAATCCCAGCTATGCCACACCCACGCACCATGCACACCTCCATTTCCGCTTTGAATCGCCTCTACGTTATCGGTGGTAAATCCAGTGGGATCCAGACACACGGGCTGGTCGATGTGGAGTGCTACGACCCTCTGCAGAGGTCATGGAGCACAGTAAGTCCACTGCCATGCCCCATCTACTTCCCAGAGGCAGCAGTTTGTGGGTCCGTCATTTACATGCTCGGGTCCGAACTTGAGACCTCTGACGCCTTCAACCCCTCTCTGGACTGCTTCTTTCGCTACGATGCAGCAGTCGATCAGTGGTGCCAGCTGGTGGCGGAGTTCGGGCAGTTCTTCCACGCCACTCTGGTAAAAGCCGTGGGCGTTAACGAGACGCTCTACCTTTGCGACCTCTCCACCTATAAGGTGTTCAGGTTCTGCCCTGATACCTGTGCGTGGAATGGCGAAGGCTCGTTCGAGTGTGCAGGGTTTAATGCCGGAGCCGTCGGGCTCAGAGATAAAATCTACATCCTGGGTGGAGACTATTCTCCAGACGAGATCACAGATGAGGTACAGGTGTATCACATCGACCGGGGGGAGTGGCAGGAAGTGACACCAATGCCCCACCCACTCACCGAGTTCCACTGCCGAGAGATCAGCTTTAATAAGTACAGAGACCCCTGGAGGACAGAAGCTGTAGAAACACAATAATATCGTTTATCGTTTCTCCAGTAATTCATGTGCTGATGTAAAATTGAATATGAATAAAGGGAAGAAATAAATGATGTAGAAATAGATGATGGAATTATGTTTAGAATGGCTTATAATGAACAACTCTTCTAAGAACTTTATATCGCACACAATTTCACTATTGTACTGAGAATTTTGGAGAATTTACTAAATCTAAGTGTAAAAAAAATATAAGTGTAAAAAATTCCACCCAAACAATTCTACACTGGGCAATAGTCTAACAAAGAATTACACACAATTCTATTTTTCAATTCTAAATTAAATTCTAAAACGTATAGACTAACAGTTTAATTCTAAAAACACAAGGGCACTGGGATGGCAAACTGGTTGAATATACTAACTCTAGTACCCCCACACAGACACGGGTTCAAGTATCAGTGGTGCTTTCCAGCCAGGTCAAATGTCACATCCAGGGTACGATTACACCTGCGCCCGGTGACACCAGGAATAGGCCCTAGCCCTAATCCTAATCCTAATCCTATATATATAATCTGTATAAGGCATTATCAGCATTAATGGAGTTGTACTGTACAGGAGAGGATGATGGGCATATGTTCAACAAAAATCCATCATGGATCATGAACTGTTGAGTTTAATATAGTCTGTACTGTATCATTGAGGAGCCGGTTGCACATTAACACTTACATTAACCTACAGTTACCCACAATCATTAACACAAAGCTTATCTTATAATAAAGTGTTGTAATCTCATGTAATTTAGTGAGTCATATATGGAAAGTGAAAAGTCAAAGAAAAAACACTTACTCTATTATTGAACTCAGGGCTCTAGCATAACTGCTAATGCTAATTGCTCAACTTGAAAACCTGTTTGGCTCTCATTTTTTTCTTATTAACCTTCTTAGGACCCATGGAGATTTAGTTGCACTAAGAATACAGTACTGTAGATGTAAAAAATAATAAAAACACGATAAACACAGCACACTGAGAGAGCTATTGTGAATCTGAATCACTGAATCACTGTGTATCAAATCATGGATCATGAATCATGAATCGAGTTTTGGCTGAAACGAGTCGTGCAGCTCAACTCATACAAGTTTAAACAAGTACCGAGCAAACCAATTTGAAACCTAGAGAAATTTTTCTAGTCAAAAATGCATTGAGACAAATTCCAAGGTGGCGAGGACCGAGCAGAACCGAGGGGTGGTACCAATGCATAAATATATAAAAAGTATAGTAGAGAAATACAATAGAAAATCAATGATGGATTGTTCTAAACACAGTTTTGTTGAAGTACCAACTGAATGAGGAAAACCTTCTTCCCTGTGCTGTGGCCTTCCCCACCTCTCATCAGGTACTGACACTTTGCACAAGGACAATAAGCTATAATTCTATCATCTTGCAAATTAATGTGTTCACTATTTTTTTCGTCCATACTGAGTGTACTGTTGCTTTGTAAATATCAACTTAACTGCTGTATATTACTGCTCCTTTTTTTTCTAAACGTTTTCGTGGAGTGTTGCACTGAATTTCATTGCAAGTATAATGACAATTAAAGGCGTATCTTCTATTCTTATTGTAGAATTCTGAACTCTCCAGAATGGTTCTGTGATGGTTTTAGAAATATAAGAGGGTGGTGTGTGTGGGTGATACAGGTGAAGCTGAAGGGGTGTGTGATGTGTAAGAGGAGAACACAGGTTATAAATGAATAATTCAGAGCAAGAAGCTGATTGGCTGTGATGTCATTAGTACCCCCAACAGAGAGAGACAGAGAGAGACAGAGAGAGACAGACAGAGTTTCTTTCTTTTGCTCTTATCATTCTGCTTCTTTTCTGTTCCTTCATCCATTTATCACCTGGAGAACCTTCATACCGCTATTCTGTAATTCAGGAACCACATCAGTAACATCAGGGTAAGTTTTCTGTGTGTGTGTGTGTGTGTGTTTGTAATAGCTGAAGCTACTCTGTGTTCTTCTGCTTTGAAACCTGATATTTAAGAAAAATAAGCAGAGCAAATCAATTGTGATGAAATAAAAGCAGCACACATTCAGAAATCCGAAAGAAAACGGAGAGTTTTTAAAGGTTACGTGTTCTTCTAAATAATAGTAATAGGATTTATTAACAGTTCTGTCTGCGCTGAAAACTGTCTCTAAACTATCATTAGTTTCACATCATGATGTCTGTGACAATTTCGATACATGTTAAAAGTGATTCTGTACAACGTGTGATTTTCATGTTCTGTTCTGAAGGCTCTCGCTCAGCTTTTGTATCACAGTCCCTAGTTACTGTAGTTAGAAGAACGTTCTGGAATCAGATGTTCCCAGGTACAGAAATACTTACAACCTTAACCCTTGGTTCGATTCCACGACTGCTGTTGCCTGTGAGTTTGCATGTTCTCCCCCTGTCTGTGTGGGATTCCTCTGGATTCCTTAGACATTCAAAAAATATGTGTTAGGTCAGTTGACATCTCCAAAAGAACCCGTTTTGAGTAAGTGAGTGTGCACGCATACGAGCTTACATGTGTTCAGGGTTGGTTTCCACCTTGTACCTTGTGCTGTTTTTTAGGCCCCAGCTCCCTGTCACTCTGAAGCGAATTCATCAGGTATCGAAAAAGGTGTGTGTGTAAGTAGAATGTGTTGGTTCCGTTGCAGGGTGCGATCAGTACAACATGTATCCTCCAGCCATCGCTCTGGCGTTCCTCCCGCTTATGCTGACCCTGGTTATCCGTTACCGGTTCTACTTCCTGCTGCTGTACCGGGCCGTTCTGCTGCGCTGGGTTCAGGACTTTCTAACAGGAATAAGCAGGGAGGAGCGAGTGTACGAGTACGTGCTAACACAGGCCACGCCCGGAGACCCTGACAGTGTCCTAGATGCATTCGACAACTGGTGCAGCAGAGTGGAGTTTATCAGCCACATCGGACCCAAGAAAGGTCACCCACCCACCCACATCCCCACATCCCCACATCCCCACATCCCCACCCAGCCCCCCTCATCCCCGCATCCCCACCCAGCCCCCCGCATCCCCACACACCCCCCCACTCACATCCCCACCCACCCACCATCCCACCCACAATCCCCACATCCCCACATCCCCACATCCCCAACCCACATCCCCTCAACCCGCATCCCCACCCAGCCCCCTCAACCCGCACCCCACCAGCCACATGCATCCCCACCCCCCCCCCCACTCACATCCCCACCCCCACACTCACATACCCACCACACCCCACGCCACATCCACACCCAGCCCCCCGCATCCCCACCTCCCAATAACATTCACACCCCCACACTCAAAACACCACCCACTCCCCCACCAACCATCCAATAAAATTCCACCCACATCACCACCCCCTTTTGGGGGTTTGTGTTTACAGTTTGACCACCCTGCACCTCATTGTGGTTTATCTGTCTGATGTGACACGTGACAAGTGACACAGCAGTTTAGTGATTTCACGCAGCGTTCGGTTGTGTGATTTTATTGGGTATCAGGTCTGATTTCTGGGGACGCTCTTGTGGAAGGAACACTGTCCTATGACGGTACTGGAACTGGGGACTCACTGCGGTTACAGCACGGTACGAATAGTCGCTTCTGCCTTCTCGTGCTCGACTTTTACTCGGTTGGAAAAAATTGGCGAGAGGAACCCCGTGTAGCAGAGAAGATCATCCGGCTGGGGGGTTCGACGATGATACGGTGAGCACTTGTTCTGTTACTCGGACACGATTATTTGTGTTAAGCTAAACTAAAACTAAACTTAAACAACTTAACGTGACGTGCTGCAGGTGGAGCTGATCGTACGTCCATCTGACGTGGTCATACCTCGCCTGCGTGAAGATTTTGGGATCGAGCGGCTGGACTTTGTGTTCATGGATCACTGGAAGCGGTGCTACCTGCCGGACCTGCAGGCTCTGGAGGGGAGCGGCTTGCTCGGGGAGGGTTCTGTGGTTCTAGCTGATAACGTGGTTTTCCCCGGTGCGCCAAGCTTTCTGCGCCACGTGCGCCGCTCCGGCCTCTACGAACACCGCGTGCACCGTGCCGCCCTCGAGTACATCAGGGGCATCCGCGACGGCATGGCCGAGCTCATCTACCACGGGGCCAAGTAAATAAATAGAGAGGATCTACTGGCGCGCGCACACACACACACACACACAGACACACACCCTGCAGTAAAGTCACACCATAACACTGCAAATACAGGTACATGCTGTTTTATCATCCAACTGATCAACATCCAAGGTTTTAAGAAACAAAAATCTGTCTTAGACATAGTCAAGTCAGACTTATTTATATAGCGCTTTTTACAGTGGAGCATCGTCTCAAAACAGCTTTATAATTTTAGATTATCTAATATCTACGGCTCAAACTGAGTAAGCCTAGGGCGACAGTGGCAAGGAAAAACTCCCCAAGCGTTATGAGGAAGAAACCTTGGGAGGACCAAGACTCAAAAAGGGACCCAACCTTCTTGGGTGCTGTAGATGATAAATCTAAGAATGAAGCTAATTTATCTGTAGCTAATTTGTCTGTAGAACCAGTTCAGAAAACAGAAACTATGAAATATTAACAGATTAAAAAAATATTGAATAAAATAACACAAAAAACATTCATATCACCATTATTTAGTCCGATACACAGAGTACATATACAGTGGTACCTCGTTTCTTGATGCATTTTGACTAGAAAAATGTGTCTCGGTTCTCGTCGTTTGCTTAAACTTGTAGGAGTCGACTCATTCCTGCCACAACACGATTCACGATTCAGTACAGATTCACAATAGCTCTCTCTCCATGCAGATCCACGCCATGTTTATCGTGTTTTTCTTTATTTTTACATCTACAGTACTGTATTCTTAGTGCAAATAAATCTCCATGGGTCCTAAAAAGGTTAGTTTATATGAGAAAAATGAAAGGAAACGGCCGCAGTCAGCATTAGCAGCTATGCTAGTACCCCGAGTTCACCAGTAGAGTAAGTGTTTTGCTTTTACTTTCACTCCACAGATTCAGTCAACAATTGCTCGTCAATTCTTAGACAAGCCTTCTGGAACGAATTAACTACAATTAACGAATTAACATACCTAATTCACGTCTGAATCACAGAAAAGTAGAACCCTTGCAACACCCGCTGACAAAAAAGAGAATCAAAGTCTTGAAAGGCAGAACGAAGCCCGGTAACGTTCTACTATCTTTATCATTTTGACCAAGTGTTTCAAGCTTTTTAAAAGATCCAAAGAATGACTGCGTTGTACGGTGCAGTACTGCGCAAAATGTTTTTATGTTGTGTATTAATTCATATTATTGCTTAAAATAAAACACTACGATCTAAACTACTCTTAAAAAACACTACTCAGTGACCATGGTAATGTACATTTTGCTCACAGAACATAATGCGGACCTTAAACGGTGTATTATTTGCGTATTAGGGAAGCATTGTGTATAAATAACTAACTCTAATCAGTGGATAGAAGCCCGATCTGAATCCGTTCTGATGATCGTACCTGCTGCTGTCTGAGGTGAGATGTTCCGTGCTTATCATTGTTTTTAATGTCAGAATAAAACTTCATCAAAATGAAGCTTTATTAAATGTTAATAAACAGTACGATCCCAAACAGAATCTCTATTGATCGTCGCAAAGCCAAACTCATAACGGTTAAAGGGATATGCACGAGCACCACAGCAAGGGGGCGCTACAATCACACCAGCTTACCGCATTTTCGATTCACCTGAAATCCTACAGAATCAGAATCACTCTGAGCTGAGTGTGCAGAACAGGGGTGTGTGTGTGTGTGTGTGTGTGTGTGGTTAATGTAGAATGTTAAACTCCAAATCGAATCTCCAGCGTTCTTGAAAATGTTTTCCCCATAAAACAACTTTAATTATTCACATTTATATACACACAGAATTTACAAACAAAACGTCACACCAGGATCAGGAGGGTGCAGGTTTCTAGAACCAGACCAATGTTCTGGTCATTCTCAGAAGGTCTAGATCATCCACTGGTCCTGATCATGCTCCTTCCATATCCACCTGAATAAAAGAATGTTTTGTTCCACATTAGCCTATCACACGGGACGTCCCGCCCACACTTCACACATTTATCATGTTAAAGTTTGTGCACCCCCTGGTCAGGCGCCGCTACAGGATGCTGGGCTAGAGAGGGGGTCCTTAACATTTCATTTTCAGGCTTCCCTACTCCCTTCAGGGAACCTGAAACCCCACATGTACCTCCACACTACCCAGAGAAGGGGCTGGGCAATTAATAGAAAATGATCAAAACCAAATTCAGAACCGGACGTCATCTTGTCCAGGGATTTTTTTTTTTAATTATAGTTAATACTTTTATAAAACGATCTTAATGTTCCCCACTGTGTTCAATGTTCTGCCTCCTTAAAAAACGTACCCCTGTGTGTGTTAATTACGTGACTCCTCCACCCTATCCAAACAAACAAACAAAAAAACCCAAATAACCGTTTCGTTAATTGTAATCGAGGTAAAGTGTTCAATTCAATCATGATGATTGATTTGGAGGTCATATCGCCCAACCCTAGTCCAGTAGCCCTGAACATTGGAACATTCCTGCACATTTGATTTAAGAAGCTTTATTAGCCATCCTGATATAAAAGCTACCGAATTAGCTCAGATTAAGAAGGTGCCAAAACTTTATCTTTAAGATATCAGCTTTGTGTTCAACTAAACAGGCCCAGGTTTCACATGGAGTGAGTAAATGAAGTAAAATGAGACTATAGGTGCATCTCAATAAATTAGAAATTTCATCAAAAAGTTAATTTTTTTCAGTAATTCAATACAAAAAGTGAAACCCATACATTATATAGATTCATTACAAACAGTGTGATCTATTTCAAGTGTTTACTGCTTTTAATGTTGATAATTATGGCTTACAGCCAATGAAAACCCAAAAGTCATTACCTCAGAAAATTAGAATAATCAACACAAAGCACCTGGAAAGGCTTCCTAAGCATTTAAAATGGTCCCTTAGTCTGGTTCAGTAGGGTACACAATCATGATGAAGACTGCTGACTTGACAGATGTCCAGAAGGCAGTCACTGACACACTCCACAAGGAGGGTATTCCACAAAAAGGTCATTGCTAAAGAAGCTGGCTGTTCACAGAGTGCTGTATCCCAGCATATTAATGGAAAGTTGAGTGGAAGGAAAAAGTGTGGTAGAAAAGGGTGCACAAGCAACCGGGATAACCGCAGCCTTGAAAGGTTTGTCAAACATTTGGGGGAGATTCACAAGGAGTGGACTGCTGCTGGAGTCAGTGCTTCAAGAGCCATCAAACACAGACGTATCCAGGACACGGGCTACAACTGTCGCATTCCTTGTGTCAAGCCACTCACAACCAAGAGACAACACCAGAAGCGTCTTCCCTGGGCCAAGGAGAAAAAGAACTGGACTGTCGCTCAGTAGTCCAAGGTGTTGTTTTCAGATGAAAGTAAATTTTGCATTTGATTTGGAAATCAAGGCCAAGAGCCTGGAGGAAGAGTGGATAGGCACAGAATCCAAGCCGCTTGAGGTCTAGTGTGAAGTTTCCACAATCAGTGATGGTCTAGGGCGCCATGTCATCTGCTGGTGTTGGTGCACTGTGTTATATCAAGACCACAGTCAGCGCAGTAGTCTACAAGGAAACTTTAGAGCTCTTCATGCTTCCCTCTGCCGACAAGCTTTTTGGAGATGGAAATACCATTTTCCAGCAGGACTTGGCACCTGTCCACACTGCCAGAAGTACCAGTACCTGGTTTAATAACCACAGTATCACTGTGCTTGATTGGCCAGCAAACTCACCTGACCTAAACCCCATCCAGAATCTATGGGGTACTGTCAAGAGGACGATGAGAGACACCAGACCTGACAATGCAAACGAGCTGAAGGCTGCCATCTGAGCATCCTGGGCTTCCCTAACACCTCAGTAGTGCCACAGGCTGATCGCCTCCATGCCACGCCGCATCGATGCAGTACTTCGTGCAAAAGGAGCCCCGACCAAGTACTGAGTGCATTTACTGTACATACTTTACAGTAGTCCAACATTTCTGAATTAAATTTTTTTTTTTTTCAAATTCAATGGTCTTATGTAATATCCTATTTTCTGAGATAATGACTTTTCATTGGCTGTAAGCCATAATCATCAACATTAAAAGAAATAAACACTTGAAATAGATCACTGTTTGTAATGAATCTATATAATATATGCGTTTCACTTTTTGTATTGAGAAACAGAAATAAATTCACTTTTTGATGATATTCTAATTTATTGAGACGCACCTGTAGCTTTCCATTGAATTGAATTTTGAAAAGGTTGGCAAACACTGCTCTAGGGGGCACTGCAGCTGATGCACGACACAACGAAAACCGCAAGTGTAATGGTGGGTCATGGTGGATCTCTGACCTCGTTAATTTCTCCATCATCGGGAAACTCGTTATAAATATTCATGTCGTCCATGTCCTGCATGTCCTCGTCTTCCTCTGAGTCTTCCTCACTGTCCTCCTCATCCTCATCGTCCTCCTCCTCCTCCTCATCAAACGTCTGCAGAGAGGAACAGGAAATAACGTTGAATGTGACGGAGGAACTGAAGAACAGAAAACGTCATCATCTGGAACAGATATTCATCTTCCTCTCTGAATGCCCCAGCACTTACTCTTACTGTATCTTATGGCTCAGGGCATCTCCATAACAAATCGATAACACAGAGGCTACACTCTACAGACTGAAGGTTTTAGAGGGAACTGTATCCTTCTGCCCTGCTGCACCACATCCCATCTACAGAGGAGGCTTAAATACAGGCTTAAAACCCTGAACAACCACTCTGGAGAAAGTGTGTGTGTGTGTGTGTGTGTGTGTGTGTGTGTGTGTGTGAGAGAGAGAGAGATGTGACAGGAGTTCAGGTGGATTTACCTCAAAGATGGGTCTGCCTATGGGCATCAGGTTACTGTCCTTCTCTGCAATGTTCTGCAACTGAGAACACACATCAGAGTTATTTACACACATATTATACTCATACATATATACGTTAGATTATATATACACAATCAGACCAGAATGTTATGACCAGGGCGGGTTGAGATTTAGCCGGAAATGTGTAGGAGGTCTAGTGAGGTCCTCATCAGTTTTATAAATCCTCAGTTTATACTTTTTTCACATTCATGCTACAGCGGTACCTCGGTTCTGGTGGTTAATTCGTTCCAGAAGGCTCGTCGAGTACAGAGCAAATGTTTCCCATAAAGAATAATGTATATTGAATGAATGGGTTCCAGACCCCCAGAAATTCCCCCCAGTATAAGGCCTTATCAGCATTAATGGAGTGGTATTGTACAGGAGCTCCCTGATTTATGATGGGGATATGTTCCACAAATCTATCATCAGTTAAATGGATCATGAACTGAGGAGTTTAATATAGTCTGTACTGTATCATAGAGGAGCCGATTACACATTAACACTTAAATCAACCTACAGTTACAAATAATTATTAACACAAAGCTTATTTTATAATAAAGTGTTGAAAAATCTCATGTCATTTAGTGAGTACTGGATTGTAGAAAGACAAAGATAAAACACTTACTCTATCGATGCACTTTAGCTTGTTTTGCTTTCGTTTTTCTCTCATTATTCATTTTTTTAGGATCCATGGAGATTTATTTGCGCTAAGCGTACAGTACTGTAGATGTAAATATGAAGAAAGAAAACACAAACACAGCACAGATCTGCACTGAGACAGAGCTACTCTGAATCTGATAGACTGAATCACTGTGTACCGAATCATGAATCGAGCTCGACTCAGAAGTTTAAGCGAGTGCGGCGAGTACCGAGCAAACAGCGACAACCGAGACAAATTTTCCAAGTCAAAAATGCGTCAAGAATCGAATTCGACAAGTTCCGAGCTGGTACATTTCTTATTCACTGAAAAGGCTTAATCCTTACTGTTACTTCTCTTTTGAATAGAATCCAAAAAGATGTAGTTGTTTTCCCCCCTTTGGAATCTGCCATCTCTCCTCCTAAATAAGTGACCGAGTCAATCCATTTGTGACATTAATTTATGTACAAAAACCACATGTACTATGGTTTAGTATTTGTACACCCCAACCTTCAGTATAAATAAAATAGCAGCTTATGTGGTGAAAACACTGGTTAGGACCACCTCCCGTTTCAGTTTCACCACAGTGCTTAGAATGATCCACCACCCATATAGGACCTGACCTGGAGTGGTCCTGTGGGGGTCCTGGCCATTAGAGAACAGAGTAAAAGGGAATAAGAAAAGTATGTCGAGAAACAGATAGACTACAGCCTGTAATTACAGATATAAGATAAGTGGAACTCATCACATGGACAAGGAGGATTATATACAGTGTGTGTTACATATGGTGTTCCACATGGTGTTCCACACACACAGTGTTCCATACAGACCCAGGTCTGGTGCTGCTGTTCCTGCTGCTGAAGTTCTGCTTCATCCACACAAGGCCGGTCCAAATTAAACCACAGAGACTCCGTTACCCGAGGCAACAATGATGGGAACAACGTCGACATACCTGCAAACACACAAACACAAATATAAATAAACACACACACAAAACAAAGTTGTGATTTTTATATAACTATTAAATAATCAGTACACCAAAAACAAAACAAACAAGTTGACCTTTATCCTAACACCGTGGCTGAATACCAAATCCCTCCTTAGTGTACTCAGTAAAGGGATGACTTTATAGCTTTCCTAGTACCCTACAGGACCGAATCCAGCTCTGAGCCTCAACGGTCCAACTGGTTTATTCTTATAACATCAGTTACGTTTCCCTGAACAATTCAACTTTAATCAATGAAACCGTTTATCGATCGGAAACAAGAGACCGAAATATTACGAATATTAGCAGAAGGAGCTTAGCTATATATAGTGATCAAATGTACCAAATCCATATTTAAAATAAAGCAGTTTTAAATCTAGACAGTAGGTAATATCAGTGACGTGTGAGTCTGTAATCTTTTATCTACTGCTACTAAACTCTATCGTATCTACTGCATTAGCTACCGATCCACTGCAGCTATAACTTATTGCCTAATCATTTATAAATCCAAATTCTTACCTTAAACACAAAAAACACCGAATAAATTCAAACTCGCCTGCTAACAGTATAAGTGTCGCGTTGAAAACGTTCCTCCCGGCAACAGAGCGAGGATAATCAGTTCCTCCAGATTAGCACCTTCCATTTGCGCTGTTTCACTTATTCAACAATCACCTTCCAGATTGTTTTATCACATGAGAAAGAGCTAATCTGTCTTGATCTTACATTAGATTTGGCAGGCCTATCAAATGTGGATGTTAAGGATGAACTACAGTAATAATACTCTCTACTCAGTAGTCAACACTGGGCTGTACTTACATTCCCTTAAACACTTTAACACTTTAACAAGAAAATCTCTCTTTATCTCATAAGGATTAAGCCTCACACGTGTCTGCATTAGTAGATTAAGGTTTAATAAGGTTTATTCCTCCACTTGCTCGCATCTGTTTATTAATTTAAAATGTCTGTTTAAAATGTTCTGTCAATGTCAGTGAGTTGCATCTGCTCATAGAGCGCCGCCTAGTGGATATGGATTCTTACAGAAATATAGTTTCTTAAGATTTATTAAGGTTTATTTAAAGTTTGTTAAGGTGTATTAACGTTTATTAAAGTTTATTAAGGGTTATTAAAGTTTATTCAAATGTATTCAGGTTTCTTAAAGTTTATTAAGGTACATTAAGATTTATTAGGGTGTGTTAAGCTTTATTTAGGGTTATTAAGGTTGATTAAAGTTTATTATTGTATATTAGGGTTATTCATATTGATTAGGTTTCTTAAAATTTATTACGGTTTATTAAAGTTTATTACTATGTATTAAGATTTCTTAAAGGTTATTAAGGTATATTAGGGTTATTAAGGTTTATTAAAGTTTTTCAATATGTTTTAAGGTTTCTTAAAGGTAATTAAGATATATTAGGGTTAATAACGTTTATTAAAGTTTCTTAATATTTATTAAGGTTGTTTTTAAGTTTATTTAGGTATATTAATTTTTATTACGATCTATTGAAGTTTGTTAACATTTATTTACGGTTTAGTTACGTGCTTACGGTCTATTAAACTTTATTAAAATTTGTTAAGGTTTATCACTGTTGATTAAGGTTTATTTGCATTGTTTTTATTTAAGGTCATAGGACTGAACAAATATATAAAAATAACCGTATTATTCAGTATTTTAATCTATTACCATTAGAGATTTCTAGTGTAGTACTTTTATTAATATATTTAATAAAGAACAGTAGAGAAATATCTAGAACGAGAATGGTGGGTGCGGATGGACTACATTTCCCATGATGCACTGGGTTCGGTGACGCTCTACTCGCGCTGCGGTCGGTTCTGCGTATATGTTGGGGACGAATGCGATCTAATGTGTTTAGTAATGTAACCTTCATTGAGTTAGTGAGGACCGAGAGCGGATTAAACCTTTAATCACTGCAGTGAAACGCCGCGCGCTGTGACTGGTCTTATAGATCGGTATATCGGGTCGGTCTGTATTCGATATGCTTCTTTCAGCTGTACCGAAACGGCTGCTCGCGCGCAGGTCGCGCAGTCTATCTCCGTGTCGCGCGCTGAACACCAGTCCGGGAGAGTCCACGCGCGAGCTGCACACGGGATCGGACAGGAACGTCCCGATGGTCAGAGCGATCACCGTCAGCCAACATCCGCAGTACCAGCGGTTAGCCAGCAGGTGGAGTCTGAGCCTGCAGAAGCGGAGGAGCTCGTGGGCCGCTGTCAGTGCAGCTACGGGGTCAGATCAATCAGGAGAGGAGGATCGCGAGAGAGGAGCAGAGTGGAAATTACCGGTGTCCGTGGGAGTTCTGTCTGCTGCAGCGGTGGCCTTCTGTTTAAAGAACAACCCGGAAAACAAAGGTATCTGTACATACACTCTGCCCCATGACGCAATCACCAACCGATGGCTGTTACAGAAACCTTAGTACTGCATGTCACACTCCATCAAACTCAACATTAAACACACTCATGGTGGATAAGCAAGGCCATGCGCCCAATATTTAGAGCGTGGCCTTGGTTATCCACCCTGGAGCGTGATAGAAACACCAAGCCTGCGCCCCTCTCTAAGTTTTGACCCCCTTCATCAACTGTGTCAATCTGATGATAATTGAAGAAAGTCAAAACTTAGAGCAGAGCGCAGGTTTGGTGTTTCTATCACACTCAAAAGCTGAGATCTAAACGTTTTTATTTCTAATATATTTCTAATTTATTATCGATACTGTAATACAGGATTCATCCAGCAGGCGGCAGCACAGCGTCAATATGTTCCAGTTATTAACATACAGTCATTTTACAGTCATTTAATGAGGATCAGGAGATTCAGTATTTGTGTAAGTAATTATCTGGAGCTGTAATTCAAGTAAATGAATTAATCAATAATCCATTATCAATATATTAGAAATTACAACGGCCAGATCTCAGCTTTGGACTGTGATAGAAACACCAAACCTGCGCTCCTCTCTAAGTTTTGGCCCTCTTAACTTTCTAATGTATAAACCGTTTTAATTTCTAATGTATTTACCTATGTTTACAATATATTATTGATGCTGTAATACTTGACTTTTTTGGGATTTTCATTCAAATTTGCATAATTGATGAAGGGGGTCAAAATTAGAGATGTTTGGTGTTTCTATCACGCTCCAAAACTGAGATCTGGCCGTTTTAATTTCTAATGTATTTAACCTATGTTTACAATATATTATTGATGCTTGTACTACAGGATTCATCCAGCAGGCGGCTGGACATGCAACACATCCTCCAGTCATTAACAAAACAGTCATTTTAGATCAGGCTTTTACGAGGGTCAGTATTCGTGTATGTAAATATCTGGACCAGGAGGTAGTCCTTCCCCCTTGTGGATGAATATTGTATTGCAGCCAAGTAGCTTAATACGTAAATGAATGAATCAATAATCCATTAAAAATACATTAGAAACCAAAATGTCCATATCTCTATGTGGGAAGGTGATAGAAACACCAAACATGCGTTCCTCTTTCAGTTTCGACCCCCTTAACCTACTATGTGAATTTCAGGAGAATCGGAAAAAGTCAAACATTTTGCCTGAGGTTTTTTTTAGCTAAGTTTTTGACTTTTTTGGATTTTCATCAAATTTGCATTATTGATGAAGGGGGTCAAAACTTAGAGAGGAGCGCAGGTTTGGTGTTTCTATCATGTTTCAAAACTGTATATTAATAACTGAAGCAGGTTGTACTGCCGCCTGCTGGATGAATCCTGTATTACAGCATCAATAATCCATTATAAATATATTAGAAACTAAAACGTCCAGATCTCAGCTTTGGAGTGTGATAGAAACACCAAACCTGCGCTCCTCTCCAAGCTTTGGCCTCCTTAAGTTACTCTGTGAATTTCAGGAAAATTGGAAAAAGTCAAAATATTTAACCCGAAAAAACAGTATACCCCTTTGAGTTTTTTCGGGCAAAATATTTGACTTTTTCAGATTTTCACCAAATTTACACTATTGGTGAAGGGGGTCAAAACTTAGAGAGGAACGCAGGTTTGGTGTTTCTATCACGCTCCAAAACTGAGATCTGGCCGTTTTAATTTCTAATGTATTTACCTATATTTACAATGGATTATTGATGCTGTAATACAGGATTCATCCAGCAGGCGGCTGGACATGCACAACATCCTCCAGTCATTAACAAACAGTCATTTTAGATCAGGCTTTAATGAGGGTCAGGAGATTCAGTATTCGTGTGTGTAAATATCTGGAGCAGGAGGTAGGGCTTCCCCCTTGTGGATGAATTGTGTATTGCAGCCAAGTAGCTTAATACGTAAATGAATGAATCAATAATCCATTAAAAATACATTAGAAACCAAAATGTCCATATCTCTATGTGGGAAGGTGATAGAAACACCAAACATACGTTCCTCTTTCAGTTTCGACCCCCTTAACCTACTATGTGAATTTCAGGAGAATCGGAAAAAGTCAAACATTT
Source organism: Ancistrus triradiatus (assembly GCA_025084515.1). NCBI lineage: Eukaryota > Metazoa > Chordata > Actinopteri > Siluriformes > Loricariidae > Ancistrus > Ancistrus triradiatus. The sequence goes on along the minus strand of JAJAGP010003813.1, from coordinate 20,685 downwards.
TGCCTGAGGTTTTTTTTAGCTAAGTTTTTGACTTTTTTGGATTTTCATCAAATTTGCATTATTGATGAAGGGGGTCAAAACTTAGAGAGGAGCGCAGGTTTGGTGTTTCTATCATGTTCCAAAACTGTATATTAATAACTGGAGCAGGTTGTACTGCTGCCTGCTGGATGAATCCTGTATTACAGCATCAATAATCCATTATAAATATATTAGAAACTAAAACGTCCAGATCTCAGCTTTGGAGTGTGATAGAAACACCAAACCTGCGCTCCTCTCTAAGCTTTGGCCTCCTTAAGTTAGTCTGTGAATTTCAGGAAAATTGGAAAAAGTCAAAAATTTCACCCGAAAAAACAGTAAGGGTTTGAGTTTTTTCGGGCAAAATATTTGACTTTTTCAGATTTTCACCAAATTTACACTATTGGTGAAGGGGGTCAAAACTTAGAGAGGAACGCAGGTTTGGTGTTTCTATCACACTCCAAAGCTGAGATCTAAACGTTTTAATTTCTAATATATTTCCCTATATTTACAATAGATTATTGATGCTGTAATACAGGATTCATCCAGCAGGCGGCTGGACATGCACACCATTCTCCTGTCATTAACATGGAGTCATTTTAGATCAGGCTTTTATGAGGGTCAGAAGATTCAGTATTTGTGAGCAGCAGGTAGTTCCCCTTGTGGATGAATACTGTATTGCAGCTAAGTAGCTTAATACGTAAATGAATTAATCAATAATATATTAGAATCTAAAATGTCCGTATCTCTGTGTGGGAAGGTGATAGAAACACCCAACTGGCGTTCCTCTCTAAGTTTTGGCCCCCTTCACCTACTGTGTGAATTTCAGGAAAATCAGAAAAAGTCAAAAAGAGTTTTTTGGGAGAAATTTTTTACTTTCTTCGAATTGTACAAAAGGAGTCAAAACTTAGAGAACAGTGCAGGTTTGGTGTTTCTATCACGCTCCAAAGCTGAGATCTAAACGCTTTAGTATCTAATATATTTGTTTATATTTATAATGGATTATCGATGCTGGAATACAGTGATTTTTGATCAGACTTTAATAAGGATCAGGAGATTCAGTATTTGTGGATGTAAGTATTTGGAGCTGGAGGTTGTGCTTATCCCTTGTGGATGAATGCTGTATTGCAGCAAAGTTTCTTCATAAGTAAATGGATGAATCAACAATCCATTATAAATGTAGGAAATGAAAATGGCCAGATCTCAGCTTTGGAGCGTGATGGAAACACCAAAATGCGCTGTTTTCTAAGTTTTGGCCCCCTTAACCTACCTTGTGAATTTTAGGAACGTCCAGGAATGTTAAACATTTTTTCGCCTGAAAAAAACCCCTGTGTATAAAATAATGATAAAACAATCCTTCATCTGGAGGTAGGGTTACATTTTTCGCTTTCTAACTATAAATACTGACTACTCTAGGTCCTTGGTTCCCAACCTGGGGTCCCTCAGGGGGTGCGTGATGCTTTGTCTGGTCTGAGGTGCCTTGAGTTTGTTAAAATACGATATGCACATGTTAAATAAAATTAAAATGAACACACTCGGTGGAAAAAAATCTGTGTGTGTGTGTGTGTGTGTGTGTGTGTGCGCATGCGCGTGTGGGCTGGGGGGCTGCAGCATTTCTTAGATACTCATGGGGGGGCTCCAAGTCAAAGAGGTTGGGAACTACTTCTGTAGTTATTTTACTCTGGTTTAGAGACACGGTGTGATCGTTGTGATGGAAGTATTAGTTGATCTCTTGTGTTTGCAGGGGAAGCTCTTCTGGATGGCGCCAGATCCAGCAACAAGGAGGAAGTGAAAAGGTAAAAAAGTTCAGAGAAATTAAGAAGAAACATATTTACAGATTAGAGCTACAGCTCACATGATAATGTGGATTAAATCCGTTCTGATTAAGCTTTTATTACACAGTAAGCACACCTGATGGTGTTTAATCGTCTCATAACCTGATGCAGGAATCTCAGATAATATTAGATTGCTTCACTTAAGTATTATTTTGAGGTTCTGCCTCTGCAGGGTCAATGTCTCAGGAGTTCTACTGTTCTACTGCAGGATCTTTGGTCACATATATCGTTAGTCTGGTTTGTTTAGCCTTAACAAGAAAAAAACACTAGTATGAAAACGTGGATTTAAAAAACAAACACTCCTGATGGGGATCTCAAGTACTTCTCAAGTTCAGGTTGACCTAGGAATCTCATGTGCAGTGCTTTATCTGTCCTCTAGAGGGCAGGAGTGTAATAGCTCTCAATACGAATCAGTCCACAGTCCTCTATCTGATCTCTGATAGACCATAGAGAGAAATGAGAGGGTAAAGAAGGAGACGGAGGGCAAAACCAACCTGTTACCATCTGAGCACAATATGGACACACACACACACACACACACACACACACACACACACACACACACATATGGGGGGAGGATGAGCTGAAACACAAACATGCCAGTGTGGTGTGTGTGACCTCGTATTCTCAGCCTCTCCGTCTGTGTGTTTGGGTGTGTGTGGGATGAGATGTTATAGACCATCTGCCAGGTGTGTGTAGTGTATGTACCTTACATAGGTAAACACACACACACACACACTCAAGTTTCACACACTTGGCCTCATTGTTTAATCCGTTCCATCCAGAACTTTCTTTAAATATGAAAATGTTCAGTGTGTGTGTGTGTGTGTGATATAGGGAAACAGCGTAGTTGTTGTTGGTTCTGTTTGGTGCCCCCAGGGCAAGGGTGCAGATGGTTTAAGTGTGTGTATGTGCAGAAGGACAGCAGATGTGTTAAGTGTGTGAGTTAGAGAGCGGTGTGTATAACTGATCCAACAGAGCAGCTTGTGTTTAGTGTAAACACACTCACCTTATTTTAACTCAGATCTCCTTCTCACCTCTGTCTCTGTGTGTGTGTGTGTGTGTGTGTGTGTGTGTGTGTGTGTGTGTGTCTGTGTCAGGTTGTTAGCAGATGGAGCAGATCCAAACACTCGTCACCGTCTGGGCTGGACTGCACTCATGGTCGCCTCCATGAATCGAAACCACAGGTAAGAATGTGTGTGTGTGTGTGTGTGTGTGTGTGTGTGTGTGTGTGTGTGCGCGCGCTTAAGCGTCTTTTGGCCACATATGAGTTTGGATCGGCCTGGATCCATCGCAGAAATGATCATTATAAGCTGTGTGAGAGAGAACAACATGCAGGGACTTTCTGTATCACACAACACTAAAAGAGCAGTGTGTCATGGGAAAAGTAGTTCATTCTTTTTCAAAATACAGCCAGCTCCAGAACCACTGGCACCCTTGGTAGAGATAGGGAAGGAAGGATGAGTCTGTTTGACAGGTATTGACTGTAATAATGGGGGCACCCCTGCTCTGGTTGTGTGACAGCTCCAGGGAACCCAGCCCTGGTGTGACAGGAGGTATAATGCAGCCCAAACTACAGGTGTGCCAGCTTACCCATCTGGACCTTAGACAGGTGCCAGGAAACCTATGGTACTGGACTATGGAAAGCGGTGCCCAGCTATGCACCAGAACACTTCTCGGGGTGGCGCTGAGTCCTGTCAGGGTTGGGCGAGCCCCAGCATTACATGGGACCCCTGCACTTTGCAGCATCTGAACGAGTCCACATAAATCAGGTTACAGGGGCTGGTCTTTAATAACATATTTCATATGGAGCTGTGTGTGTGTGGGTGTGTGTGTGTGGGGGCGTACTGGTGCCAGAGCTGTTGACCTCGTACCCACAATGCAGAGGGTGAGCTCTGGTAATGGCTTTCTAAGAGCCGTGGCATCCCTCCTTATCAAATTCAATTAACCCTGCCTTTGCAAACACACAGAGCCCAAGCAGGGTGTGAGAGGAGGGGGTCCGAATCCAATTTAGGAAGCGTATGCTGGTGGGGTCGTGCCCTTACTTTTCAGTCAAAAATGAAACAGATGCCACCCAGCCCAGCCAAACACAACCCAGATCTCCAGAGCTCCAGAGGTTAGAGCATGAATACAGAGAGGAATCCGTCCTCCTGGCCTTCAGTGACGTACAGACAACATATCACACCTCGGTCCATTTGTGCTCCGGTTCCAAATCCTGCTTACAAGCTCCGGTATCCCTCCAAAATCATCACCCCGCTGCCTCAGAGCTGCTACCTACAGAGAACAGGCAGTGTTAGCTCTCCAGCCATTGCAACATCACAGCCAAAAGCAGAGCATCTGTCAGACCCCTCTGTAAAAACACACGATCAGAGGAATGGAATCATAACACAAAGAATAAACAAAATGAAATCAATCCACGGCTCGACACGAACCCGCACCCGTACCGCATAGACCAAGACCGAGACCAGATTAAGATTTTTTTTTCCCTGTACAGTAATTAAATGAGTTTGTAATTCATTTTACATTCATTATCATTCATTATTCATTATATATTAATAAATAACATTATATTCCATCATATGTTGTACAATATAACATTAAATAACACAGTATATGGCCTCAAATTATGATTATTTTTTCTCAGATTATATTATATTATTATAGTTTTAGGTAAACTAAGGTAATGTAACTTTAGGAAGTAAATGATGGTGATGATTCTGTTTCCTTTCTTCTCTCAAACTGAATCAGAATCACCTGGAGAAGAAGTCACCTGAATATAAACAACAACATCCAGTATATACATTTATTATTATGAAATTATACAAAAAACACAATAATAACAATAAAACTGAAACGATCCTAAACTATATGAACTAAATCAAGTGAGCGAAAAGGTGAAAATGCTTCTTACACATAATCTTAACATCAGACAGTTATAAGTAACTGATTGGATCCTGATGTTCACTGATGTTTTTCCCTGTTAGCCAATCAGAGTGCCGATATTATTTAGGCTTCTAGAGAAAGCACTGATTTATTCTGTTTGTTTTGATGGATTGCTCATATTCAATAACGATCTAAATACATTTCAGTTCATAACTAACGTTACCTCAGACAGAAACATCAGACCCGACTGATCTCAATAAACAATTTGAGTTTGAGTACAACACTAACACTCAGCTGTGACACACCAAATGCCCTGGCATTGACCATATCAGGAAAAATGACCATGAAGACAGCAGTAGAAGAACTTCCCCTATGAAGTTTCTGCACTTTGTAGATTGTCAAAGATAAAATGCCAAAGTTAGTACGTAAATCTGTTCTTTCTCTCATTTAGTATCCCTTATTTATATTGAATTTCTACTAACCCACTGATTGGGATCCGACCATGGTACTGAGTGAGTGCTGCTCCTCTAGGGATCAAAACTGATCTGAATAAAGCCTCACAATACCTCGTCTGATTTTATATTTAAGTCCATCTGAAAATGAAATGATCATCCATTTTATTTCCTAATGCTCAGACACAGCAGCAAACATCAGTTATTCTTTATGATGATAATAATAAGCAGAACGTATGAGAGGGACGACAGAGAGACTGTAAGGACGAACCCCTGTGTGTGTGTGTGTGTGTGTGTGTGTGTGTGTGTGTGTGTGTGTCCCTGGTGTGCACTTGGATCAGCTTCTTTCACTTACACTGCAGTGTGTAACTCCTGTAGTGACTTATTGTTCAGATGATTTTTTATATGAGTGTGTGAGAGATGTTCTGAAAGATGCATTCACGTAATTACTTACGACCAGAATAATAGGTGTCTGTGCATCATTATGAGAAACACACACACACACACACACACACACACAGTCTGCAGTAAGAGAGTTTCACAGCGAGTGGATTAATGATGTTTGTATCAGTGCTGAGGAACTTCTACACACTGCTGCTGGCTGTGTGTGTGTGTGTGTGTGTGTGTGTGTGTGTGTGTGTGTGTGTGTGTGTGTGAGCCCTGCTTATGAGCGGTATAACTCACAGTTGTGTGGCGGCATCTCTGTCTTCCTGTCACTCAAGCCCCCTGTGACCAATCAGAGCTCGGGGGCGGATGTGGAACGCCATCATGTCAGGAAATGTTCCATTAGAAGTAGGTTTGCTCTCTGTAAACTTTCTCTCTCTCTCTCTCTCTCTCTCTCTCTCTCTCATGGTTGGTTTTCCTGTATGCGTGGCATATCCCTACCCTCCTGTGTGGTGTTTCATGATGCACTAATCTCTCACTCCGTATCCATATCAGGAATCTTTCTATCTTTAGATCATTATTCCTCCTCCAGCAGACTTTACAGTTGGCACAAGGATTTCAGGAGCCATGGCTGCTGCTGCTGCACGTGTTCACCTCAGGCTATGTTACTTTATGATGAAGCTCCTGCTCTTCCTGGCTGAGCTGAGTTAGGTTAATTGGCATCTCTAAATTGCCCCGGTGTGAGTGTCTTTATCCTGTCCTGGAAATAACCGTTGGATGCTGACATGCCGATAAGAAATGAATAAATCTCTCTGACTTTTATACACTCATAAGTTGTGATGTACAGAACAGACCTTGTGGGGTGTGTGTGTGTGTGTGTGTGTGTGTGTGTGTGTGTGTGTGTGTGTGTGTGTGTGTGTGTGTGTGTGTGTGTGTGTGTGTGTGTGAGTGATTCAGAGCTGCACTCGGTGTTAATTTGGACGCTGATCGTTGTTAAAAGCACTGAGGGAGCTCCTCGATGTCATAAAAGAAGATTACTCTTATGGTAGCCTTACCTCTATTCTGGTGTGTGTGTGTGTGTGTGTGTGTGTGTGTGTGTGTGTGTGTGTGTGTGTGGAGATCAGGACCGGGGTGTATAAACTTGACAGTCAGACAGTATTTCGGAGTCGATGCGTTTCTGGGTTAGGTGGACCTTAATGTTGCTGCTAATCGAGTTTATCTTAAGCTTAACTCTTTCCTCTTTCTACACGTACGCCATTAAGTTTATCGCAAACAGCATTAGCGGGAGTTCCCGGTGCTCCATGATGAACGCCGTGATGAGCCGGTGCAGACGTGTTCGTTAACAGCGCGTCTTTAGAGTCGCGTGATTTATGAGCAGATTGGAGGAACATTAGTTTTAGCTACTTGGTTCTCCAGAGCACAAACTATTTAAAGGTGAACCGAGTCGCATTTTAAATGTAAACATTATTCATTAAAAAAGATCAGATCAGAATGAGCTCCCGGTGCTGAGGTTAAACAAAACCTAAAAAATCCAAATCTTTCTTAAGTCATCTATAATCTGATCAGATACTGCGCAGAAGTTCCTCTGTAAGATATTCTGATGTTAGAACAGATGCAGGGGTGAGTGTGTATATATAAGGTTTGGGTAATAAATCGATTATAAGATGCATTGCGATGCAGACGTGAACGGTTCTGTATTGATTGACAAATTTCGATTCTTCGAAAAATCGATTCTGTAAATGTTAATTGATAATGTCATGTTGATGGAACAGCCTGTGTCATGACATAAGAGACTCAGAGACAAACAAATAACGTTAAAGCTTAAACTCAGAAAGAGAAGAGTTCCAAACTCTATCCTAGCTCTTATTCTCAGGGATTTGTTTCCGCATTCAGTCGTTAAGATCCAGGACTTTGGAGCAGCGATACAGCGTCCCGTCTCAAAGAGACTTCATTCAAAAAAGACAAAAAAGTTTGAATATCCTAAAGTCTGACACCCTCTCCCATCTGAAGCCAAATCCCAGAGTTTTTAGCTCCAGACTCACTAAAAAGTGAAACTCCATTCCATTAGAGATCTTTATAAAATCTTTATAAAAACTCACACCTAAAAATAATCAATCAGTGAATAAAAAGAAAGAAAGAAAGTCTGTAAAATGCACACAGGTTGTAAAATAAACAAAGTGGCTTCTTAAGGACTGTAATGGGATCTTAAGATGAAATGGAAACACAGTTCATTTCTATCTTATTTCATAAAGAAATAACGGAAAAAGAAAGGAACAAAACAGAATTAAAGAAATAATATAGAAAAACAAAAACAAAAAGTAAAAAAACTGAGAAGTGGGAAAAATAAATGTAATGAATAAAGAAAAGTTGAACAATAAGGAGAAACATAATTAAAGGGAAAGAGAAAGAAGGCAAATATAACAAGAGAAAAACATCAACAAAAAAGACAAAGCATGAAAAGGTAAGAAAAAATAACAAAAATAAGGAAAAACAAAAGGAAAAGAATGAGAGCAAATCAAAAGAGAGACAAATAAATGGGAATATAAAGTAGACTGAAAGTAAAAAGAAAAATAAAGCAAAAAATAAAATAATATAAAAGAAAATATCCATAAAGTGAAAAAAGAACAGATACAAAAGAAAAACAAAGAACAAAAAAATGAACTGAATGAGAAAAATACAAAACAAATTAAACAAATTAACAACAAAAAGGTAGAAAAATAAAGAACATTCTAAAAAGAAAAAGAGAAATGAAAATACAAAAGATAAGAAATAAGAGTTATATGAAAGAAAAAAGACCAAAAGTAAACAAACAATGTCAATACATACAGGATATAAAGGCAAAACCAGAGAAGGAAGGAACGAAATGAATACAAATGACAAAAAAAAAAAGATGGAATGTATGGAAAACGAAAGAAAGGAAATAAAAGAGAAAATACAGAAAAAGTAAAAGAAAGAAAACAAAAAAAGATGACAGGAGGGACAAATGGAAAAGTAATGGAAAGAAGAAAGAAAAGCAGAACAATAAAGAGAAAAATAAAGAAGAGATAGAAGGCAAAGATAACAGAAAAATTAAGCAAAAAAAAAGGAAAAACGGTTTCATTTCTATCTTATTTCAGTGTTTGAATTTGATCTTTATGATCTTACACTTTGGAGTGCAGTAATTGATATCGAACTCTAGATAAATCTATAAAACAGTAAATTTAGAAATAAAAAATGTTTGACAGTAAAATGAAGTGTTTCCATGATTTGGTCAGATCCCTGTAGATCTGAAAATCACCTTTACCTCTAACATCCACAACCATAGAGTGAGCGCCACCTATTGGTTATCCACAATGACAGACTTCGGATAATATTAAATACGGTCGGAATGTAAAATCAGGACGAGAAAAAGCCGGACTTCAGACAGCGATCCTGATCCACCTTACACTAAACGATCTAACTCTAATGACACTCTCAGGGTTTTATTTCCACATTATAAATGTGTGTGAGGGTGAAATCTCTTAAAGGTGTCTGGTGTAAGGTCCACATTACTGACACTCCGATCCCCAAAATCTACAACCAGAACAAAACCAAAGTCATGAATCAGTGTGAGAAAAAACAAATCCTGTACAGAAACAAAAAGATGCAGCAATAATCCATTAATAATCACATCACAGAGCTCTGAATTAGAATCGTCATCGAATCGTGAGGTGCCTAGAGATTCCCACCTCTACTATGCATGTGGTGTTAGACGTGGTCCTGTGTGGGACGGGGGCCAACGGCTGGCCGATCAAGGTTCAAACGCTCGAGGTGACCGACGTGACCGCTCCATTCAGCTCGCTGTTTAAAGAGAGAAAGAGTAGCATTTGGTTAGAGAGCGTGTGTTTACCCAGCTTTGATGTGTGTGTACGCTCTTAAGCCACGCCGTTCCTCGCCCCGAGGCTCTGTCCTTTCACGTGGACAATAAGCACCGATGGACTGGAACCCTGTCGACCATTCTGGTGACGAGCGAGAGTAAGGAAAAGAGCGGCACTGAAGCATAAAGGAGCTGGAGTGGAGCCTCTAGAGAGACGGATTATTCTGGCTGTAGGGGTAAGAGCAGGGTCAGCGGGTGGGACTGGTAACGGGATTATAGGGAACCGAGCGGGAACTGGGAACAGGGCATGTACTGGGTTATACTGGGTTAAACTGGCTTTTATTGAACTGTTTTACAACAGTGGGGCAAAAAAGTATTTACTCTGCCACTGATTGTGCAAGTTCTCCTACTTAGAAAGATGAGAGAGGTCTGTAATTTTCATCATAGCTACACTTCAACTATGAGAGACAAAATGAGAAAAAAATCACATTGTAGGATTTTTAAAGAATTGAATGATGTTTCCACCTCCATGCTTCACAGTAGGAATGGTGTTCTTGGGATGCAACTCAGCATTCTTCTTTCTTCAAACACAACGAGTGCGGTTTTAACCAAAAAGTTCTATTTTGGTGTCATCTGACCACATGATATTCTCCCAATCCTCTTCTGGATCATCCATATGCTCTCTGGCAAACCTCAGACAGGTCTGGACATGTACTGGCTTAAGCAGGGGGACACGTCTGGCACTGCAGGATCTGAGTCCCTCTTGGCGTAGTGTGTTACTGATGGTAGCCTTTGTTACTTTGGTCCCAGCTCTCTGCAGGTCATCCATCAGGTCCCTCCGTGTAGTTCTGGGATTTCTGCTCACCGTTCTCATGATCATTTTGAGCCCATGGGATGAGATCTTGCGTGAGCCCCAGATTGAGGGAGATTATCAATGGTCTTGTATGTCTTACAATTTCTTACAGTTGCTCCCACAGTTTATTCACACCAACCTGCTTGCCTATTGTAGACTCACTCTTCCCAGCCTGGTGCAGGTCTACAATTTTCTTCCTGGTGTCCTTTGACAGCTCTTTGGTCTTGGCCATGGTTGAGTTTGGAGTCTGACTGTTCCCACCTCTGCCAGGCTGCCACTGTTGGGTCCTTGAGCAAGATCCTTAACCCACAATTGCTTGGATTGTAAGATTGTACCAATTGTAAGTCGCTCTGGATAAGGGCGTCTGCTAAATGCTGTAAATGTAATGTAAAATGTTTGAGGCTGTGGACAGGTGTCTTTTATACAGATGACGAGGTTAATCAGGTGCCATTAATACAGGTAACGAGTGGAGGACAGAAGAGCTTCTTAAAGAAGAAGTTACAGGTCTGTGACAGCCAGAAATCTTGCTTGTTTGGGAGTGACCAAATACTTATTTCCACCATGATTTACCTTTAAATACTTTAAAAATCCTACAATGTGATTTTCTGGATAAAAAATAAATAAATAAATAAAGTATACATGTCTATTGCCCATAGACATGTATACCGAGACGCCACAGCTTGTTGCTATGATATGTCAATGCGTCCGCCATATTGGTCCAGTCAAGACTGGCTCGTAAACAAATACAAGTCAGCGATGGAGCTGTGTCTATTCTGGCTAAAATGCACAATAATGGAATTATTTCTTGTTTTTATATTCAAGACCTTTGAGCTACATAAAGTACAACATTTTTTGACTCCAGTTACTTCAAATCTCAATAGAGAGGAGTGTGTATCAGCATCAGGCAAGTTAATGTGGTGGAAAAGGATTCCTTGACATAATATAGAGTACAGCATATTCTTAGCAGCCTTCTAATAAATAATACACAAAAAGTATTACTAATCCAGACAAAATTCAGCTTTTGCTTCCCTGTTGTCCAAATGGATCGTCCTTTATCGTCTCCAAAATGAAATTAAATTACCAGAGTAAGCCAGGAGAAGAAGTTCAGACGATACACACACACACACACACACACAGACACAAAGGACAGCTGGGACGTCCCTGTCCAGGTGCAGCACAATAGAATAGCATGACCGGTTACTTCTCCTGACCAGTGTTTAGTAAACAGCAGACAGGAAGCAGGTGGAAAGGTAACGGAGTTTGATTTTTTCATTATTATTTTTTAAATGACAAACTTCTGATCGATTCTACAAATGTCAAAAATCCATACTAACCCCAACCCTAACCCTAACCCTACTTTAAATGTTAATTGATAATATAATGTTGATGGAACAGCGCCACTGTGTCGTCACATAGAGACTCAACAGAGACAAAGAAGCGATGTTAAAGCTTCCATCCACCCAACTTTTATTCTCAGGGATTTGTTTCAGTATTCAGTCGTTAAGAACCAGGGCTTTGGAGCCGAGATACAGCGTCCCGTCTCAGAGACTTCAAATGAAAAAAAGCTTGAATATCCTAAAATCTGACATCCTCTCCCATCTCAAGCCAACTCCCAGAGTTGAGTAAACAGCAGAGTTTGATTTTGGAGTTTGATTTCTTGATAACTTCTGATTTAAGGTAAAGTTTAGCATGTCCAGTTCAGGGCTCCAGGTGCTGAAGGTTGTGCGAAGGCGTTGATGTTCCTGAGAGCAACAGCAAAGGCAGAATTCCACACTCTGTTCTCACACTCTCTCATGTGTTTGAGTTTGAGCTTGGTCAGGGCCAGGCTGAACTCTGACCCCGGGTCTCACACATACAGTCACAAAAGGCACAACCCCCCAAAAAGACGAACCATGGCTTTTCTTACTATTCCACACCAATCCCTCTGTGAATCTTACTAATAACTAAGCTACGAATGATTCACCTTACCTAGGTTACGTTATTGTTACTTTATTACGTAATGATGACTCCATTTTCTACATATCCTGTCGGTTCCTGATGTTGGAACCAGGATCTAGGGACGCCTGTGTTCCCTCTGTGACACATTCAAACATATTGGATCTAATCTGGTACAGATCTGGTGCTGCTTTATTATTTAACGTCTGTCACGTCACATCTGTACGATCTGACTTCATCTATAAACCTAAATTAGAGCTGATCTTACAAAGAAAGACTCTGAAACATGGAACTTCTTGAGGTGTAAGCATGGAAAGCCAATATCTGATCATTTATGAGGTCTGTTATTGATAGCTGATGTTATTGATTAGTGTATTGGTCAGTGCAGATTTAGTTTATGCTGTCTAAGCTCTGTGTGTGTGTGTGTGTGTGTGAGAGATTGTGTGTGTGTGTGTGTGTGTGTGTGTGTGTTTAGTCCCTCAGTCAAGTGCACAGTGACAATGACATTGACACTCGGAAGTCAGGTAGTCACTTTGTGTGTCTGTGTGTGTGTGAGAGAGAGAGAGAGAAAGAGTGTGAGAGAGTGTGTGTTCTCAAAGGAATATTTGCTGTGATATGCATGAACGTTTCGGTATGACAGAACTTTCCGGAAGATGATGCTCTTTGGTTGGATCCAGAAGAGTAGCAGAGCATGGGAAGTGTGTACCAAGGTGCACGGGCAAGAAGAAAAAAGTTGCCATGGCAACAAAGAGGACCGCCCCTTCTCTGTCCTGAAGGGAACCGCTGCAGTGATAATAGCATGTCTACTTTACATGTCCAAAAGTATTTAGACATCTTGTATTAACCCCACTTGTCCTGGTCAGGATCGTTGGGAGAGCTATCCCCTGGTACCGAGTGGGGATATGGGAAGAGTATGGGAGGAATTTGATTGACCTCTACATGTGTATATCCCTATTTTTAATATTTTTTAAATGAGGAATTTTTCAGGACATCGAAAGTCTTGAATAAGCACCAGTTGAACAGTTAAAAACAAAACAAAATTAATTATGAATACATTTACAAAACTTGTCAAAATGTTCAATTTAACCCATTTTATAACCCCATATCCCCAAACATGACATACACAAATACACACAGAGACACAATAAATAAAAAGTAAAAAATTAAATAAAATAAACAAATAAATTAATTAGGAAATAAAAGATGAATTTACAAAAATAAACACATAGTGAATGAGAGTATAAAAGGAAGAATTCCATTTGGAATAAAATGCAGCTGTGTTTTGTGTGTGTGTGTGTGTGTGTGTGTATATATATATATATATATATATATATGCACAGTACTGTGCAAAAGTCTTAGGCCACCAGTAGCTAAGATATACCACTGTTTTAGGAATGCCATAATGACCATATGTAATTATTTTCTACTACACCCAGACCCAAAAAAATACAACCAAAATACAAGAAATGTATATGCAGTCTTAAGACAGCTGTGTTTGTATGTGTGGTGTAATATATAATATTATATATATATAAGATATGCACAGTACTGTGCAAAAGTCTTAGGCCACCAGGTAGCTTAGATATACCACACTGTTTTAGGAATGCCATCAATGACCATATGGTAATTATTTTCTACTACTACACCCAGACCCAAAAAAAAATACAACCAAAATACAAGAAATGTATATGCAGTCTTAAGACACTGAAATAAATCAGAAAAATAGTTTCTATAGATTAGTTGTGAGCTTCCCTTAAGGTCAGTTCAGCTATAGCAGCATCTGGCAGATTCATCAAGTTACCAAGTCAAAACTTCTACAGTCGGAAGAGAACCTATGAATCCAGGAATGGTCTTTTTGACAAGGGTAGCCAGCCAAGAAAACCACACTTTTTTGAGGGGAGGCCACACTAACTAAATACTGACCATTTGCCCACGGAAGCCATTTTGTTCTGGAAAAAATTGTAGTTTTTTTCTACTTTTGAGTACTTTTCCAATATTGTCTGTCTCTTAACCTCCTGAGACATCGAGTCCCCACATGAGGACATCACGTTTTGGGTTTTGCTACACCTCATACTTCATTCTTGCTTAACTCAGTCCTCATTGTAGTAGGAACACTCTCAGCATTTCATAAAAACCAAAATACCTCCTGTTCAAACACGTTGCTCTTTCTCAGCTTCTATACATAAAAAAAATCAGAGCTCCGAGAGGGGGTTAAGGAGGTCTCTCAAGAAGGTTATGAAAGAGACCTGAGAAAACAATTATATATGGTCATAAACAAATCTAACAGTGCCCTAAGACTTTTTGCACAGTGCTGGATGTGCAACAGTGCTTGGAACATGGCAGTGAGAGTTGTGTCCTAATACCTTGGTTACATGTATGTGTGTGGTTCTGTGTAAGTTAATGGTTTGTGTGTGTGGGTGTATTGTGTTAGTGAGTGTGTGTTGTGGCAGCACAGGCCCCAGGACCCTGACTCTCACACACAGGAGCGCTCTGTGAATGACATCATGGATCTCAGTTACAGTTTGATTTTTTGTCAGTTATAATTTGATGTAAACATGAGCTAAGTGCATTCCTATGGACATTTTTACATATTAAACTTAAATCTATTAAAAATGATTAAATGGGATCGACTCCAAAACACACAGCTCCGACCCAGCGTGATTATCTACGTACGATAACGGATCGGCCTGGATTCATCACAGAATTGTGTGGAATAATAAGTAAAATGAGAACTTTTTTATATATATATATATATATATAATATATAGAGAGAGAGAGCCTTTCAAACCCTGTATAAAATAATAGAAATGATTTCGAGTGAGCTTTTAGCTTTAATGAATATCTTAATAATAATTACTAAGAGCAGCTTCTCAAACATTGAGACCCATCATCTGTTAGTAATGTTTAGCAATGTGAAGAAATGAACTGAGAATGTTAACTACTGTCTCTCTCTCTCTCTCCTCTCTCTCCTCTCTCAGTGTGGTAGAGGTGCGCTGGAGGCCGGTGCGATCCGAATCTGGGAGCTCTGATGGACTTCAGCAGTTTTGTTTTTTCCACAGCCCGGGGATAAAGGCCTGCACTCTCTGGAGGGTAAGAGAGCCATCGGGTTTCAGAGATGATGGTCACGCTTAAGTCACACTAACTGATTAGAATAACTTTATTATACTTTATCATTATGGAATTCAGTCAGTCAGCTTTTATACGGTGGATGATTCAACATCTCTAAATCTCCAATATATAGACTTAAAATAATAAACGAATTTACTTCGTCGGTCACGCATTGTGTTTCTGAGTCTTTCTTTAACGCCACCCTGCTGTTTTAAGTCTTTCGGTAACGCAAAATGAGTATTCCTCTTCTGACAGAGGAATGCCGCACGTGTGGTGTGTTGTGTGTGTGTGTGTGTGTGTGTGTTATTACAAATATCATTTACTCAGGACAGCGTTATTATGGCCCATCCAAAACACACCCGCTTATTTGCATATATGTAATCGTTGCATGTTTATTTTTCATAAAAATGCACAGCTGCAATAACACACACACACACACACACGCGCGCTACGGAGACATATTTATATATGATATGTATATTACACACATTTGTATTGTTGGCAGTTTTTTGGGCCGTCTGGGAGGCAGCCTGCCCCGACGCACCATGATGGATGGCCAAGTGCAAGTGTGTGTGTGTGTGTGTGAGAGATTCAGCGAACAGTACTCCAACAGTTCTCTGTGTGTGTGTGTGTGTGTGTGTGTGTGTGTGTGTGTGTGTGTGTGTGATGGATGGTGTGCTCCTCTCTCCATGACGCTTTATTGAGTTAGCTGTGATTATCCAGCTCTCAGACATTAGTTACCAATGACGACCAGCCTGACAGCACATACAAGAGCGAGAGAGAGCGCAAGAGTGAGAGAGTGAGTAAGAGAGAGAGAAAGAGAGAGAGAGAGAGACAGACAGGTGTTGAGAGAAGATAAAGAGAATAAGTGAAGGACAGGAAGTGTATCTGTTAGATCAGACTGACTTCTTTTGGACGTTAGAGTAGGTGAGAGTTAGTATATTAACACTGTTTTGTGTGTGTGTGTGTGTGTGTGTGTGTGTGTGTGTGTGTGTGTGTGTGTGTGTGTGTGTGTGTGTGTGTGTGTGTGTGTGCGCGCGCGTGCCTAATAACCCACGCTCCACTTTTTCTCAGCCCATATTTAATGCACTGTGTTTATTGTTTATGGGTTGTAATATTCATTTATTTACTCACTCTGTCTCCTCCTGCTCTATAATCTGCCTCTTTGTCCTCACACACACACACACACACACACACACACACACACACACACACACACAACACACACTGGTAGTAGTGAACTTCCAGCCCTAAAACATCCCCCCTTTTTGTTTCAGTGCTGGTTCTGAGGGAGGAGGATGAGTTC
The DNA here is from genome assembly GCA_025084515.1 of Ancistrus triradiatus. NCBI lineage: Eukaryota > Metazoa > Chordata > Actinopteri > Siluriformes > Loricariidae > Ancistrus > Ancistrus triradiatus. The sequence goes on along the minus strand of JAJAGP010003813.1, from coordinate 4,079 downwards.
AGTAACCAGTTGAGCAGTCGGGCCAGCTTTCGGGCTGTAACCGCCCCTGCACTAACGCTTTGTTCTGGCTGTATGACCTCCGCAGGTCCGCCATGCTGCTGGATGCAGGTGAGAGGGGGTGTTTAAAAAACACACAGGTACACCACAAATAAAGTGGGAGGCTTTTTTGTGCTCAGTCCAAGTACAGTGGTACCCTCGGTTTCTGGATGCATTTGACTCGAAAAATGTCTCTCGGTTTCAGCTGAATCTCGACTCGACTGACGATTCATGATTCATTACACAGTTTTCCGGTGATTCAGATTCACAATAGCTGCTTCCTCAGTGCAGGATCAGTGCTTTGTTTAACATCTCGGTACAGTACTGGTCCCCCCCCTTAGTGCAAATAAACCTCCATGGGTCCTAAAAAGATTATAAGAGCCAACTGAAAGCAAAACAGGCTAAAGTTCATCAATAGAGTAAGTGTTTTTCTTTGGCTTACACCTTTCAATCCGTGACTCACTAAATGGAACATGAGATTTTACAACACTTTATTGTTAAATAAGCATTGTTGTTTAATGATTTTGGGTAACTGTAGGTTAATGTAAGTGTTAATGTGTAATCGGCTCCTCTATGATACAGTACAGACTATATTAATTAATCTCGTTGGTTCATGATATATTTACAGTGGGGGCAAAAAAGTATTTAGTCAGCCACTGATTGTCCCAAGTTCTCCGACTTAGAAAGATGAGGGAGGTCGTAATTTTCATCATAGCTACACTTAAACTATGAGAGACAAAATGAGAAATAAAATTCCAGGAAATCACACTATAGGATTTTTTAAAGATTTAATTGTAAATTATGGTGGAAAAATAAGTATTAGGGTCAATAACAAAGTTCAACTCAATACTTTGTAAAACATAACCTTTGTTGGGCAATGACAGAGGTCAAACGTTTCCTGTAAGTCTTCACCAGGTTGGCACACACTCTGTAGCTGGTGTTTTTGGCCCATTCCTCCATGCAGATCTCCTCTAGAGCAGTGATGTTTTTGGGGCCAACATGGACTTTCAACAATTCACTCAACTCCTCCACAACATTTTCTATGGGGTTGATGTCTGGAGACTGCTAGGCCCTCCAGGCCCTTGAAATGCTTTTTACGGAGTCACTCCTTCGTTCCCCGAGTGGTGTTTTGGATCATTGTCATGCTGGAGACCCAGCCCCGTTCCATCTTCAAATGCTCCTCACTGATGGAAGGAGGTTTTTTGGCTTAAAATCTCACTATACTGGCCCCGTCAATTCTTTTCCCATTAACACGGATCAGTCATCCTGACCCCTCTGCGAAAACAGCCCAAATACCATGATGGTTCCAACCCCCATGCTTCACAGTAGGTATGGTGGTCTTGGGATGCAACTCGCAGTCTTCTTCCTCCCTTGAGTTTTTACCATAAAGTTCTATTTTATTTTCCATCTGAACCCCTGTAATTCTCCCAATCTCTTCTGGATCATCCAGATGCTCTCGGCAAACTTCAGACGGGCCTGGACAATGTAACTGGCTTAAAGGGGGGCACGCCTGGCACTGCAGGATCTGAGTCCCTCCCGGGCGATGTGTTTACCAATGGTATCCTTTTGTTACTTTGGTCCCAGCTCTCCTGCAGGTCATTCATCAGGTCCCTCCTTGTAATCTGGGATTTTTGCTCACCGTTCTCATGATCATTTGGACCCCTGGGATGAGGTCCTTGATTTAAATTTAAATTAACGATTAAATTACGATTTAATTTACGAATTAATTTACAATGAATACTTTAAAAATCCTAACAATGTGATTCCTGGGATTTTTTTTTTCTCATTTGTCTCGTCATAGTTGAATTGTACCCATGATGAAAATTACAGACGAACCCTCTCATCTTTCTAAGTAGGAACTGTCCCCCGTATCTTATGATGGATTTACTGAACATATCCCCATCATAAATCGGGACGCTCCTGTACAATACAATACTCTATTAATCTGATAAGGCCTTATACCAACTGGATTTTCTGGGGATCCTGGAATCCCTTCATTTGAATTTACATTATTCCTTATGGGAAACATTTGCTCGGTACTCGACGAACCTTCTGGAATGAATTAACCACCAGAACCGAGGTACCGCTGTAATGACTTATAACGTCTATACACACACACACTCACTTCATCCCTCCTTTAACTCGTAAGGTACAGCTCTTTAAACAAGTGACCTCGATCACCTGGGGCAATTAGGCTCAAGTTGTCCTGTGACCCCAGTGGGGGAGACCTGTGGACCTGTGGGGGGGGAGCTGAAGGGGTGATGGGATTGGAATTGGAATGAGTGTATGATATAAGTCAGATATAGATAATGATGTAGGCTAAGCCAATCATTCTCATGCCATTTCAACCACACACACACACACACACACACACACACACACACACACACACACACACACACACACACACAGAGTGCATGACTGTTTTCTGTCCAAGAGACATAATCAGGTTTCCATATTTTACTACCCTTAGAGCCTTGTGCTTCCTCTCTCTCTTTCTATCTATCCTGATATAGAAATGAGCTGAAGGAAAAACAAAGATAGGAATATGAATGTGTGTATGTGTGTGTGTGTGTGTGTGCGTGTGTGTGTGTGTGTGTGTGTATTAGACGACACTCAGAGTGTCAGCGCCGTACACAAATGAAATGATTGTAGGTTTTAAGGCTAAATGCGCCTGGAGTTTTTAACATAAATACTTTTATACCGAAAATAAAATTCCATTACTGATTAAAAAGCCCATTTACCCAGAAGCCTGTGTGGCACATGGCCACACCCGGGCAGACACGGCAGCGCCGGATGTCAGGAGCCATCCATCACAGCGATGACATCATCACCGCGAGGTCACTCCCATGTTTAGTAAAGCACGATCAGAGCAGAACGAAATGGGATGCAGGTTTTTCTCTATCCAACAGGGCGGCGCTCTGCATCCTGTTTCACCCCGTTCATCCCAAACAGACTAGCCTGAATTCAAAGGGCACGGGCCATGGTGACCCCAGACCAGGTGTCAGTCCCTCAAAGGGTTTTCGACATTCACGTTGCAAACCTAGCCCAGGATTCGAACCCTAGCTCTCTACTGCTGTGTATGTCAAGAGCTATGAAATCTTTAGTCTTTATTATTTTTTATTTATTCAGAGTTATTTAAGCTCATGTTTTTTAGTAAGGTTTCAGTATTGTTGCAGTGTCTTTTTAGAAAATGTGCTGGTTAAAGTTTCTTCTGCCCAAACCAATGAAAACCATCAATATTAATTCATTATTATTCAAATTCAAATAAAATCCTGGTGGACTATGAGTTCATAGCTGATAGTGAAGCAGATACAAACCCTACTATTTTATTAATACAGTATTTTAAAAGCAAATAATTTTAGTGTTATAGTACGCAAGTCCAGTCTCGGACTCAGTCTTATGTGGACTCGGTCATGTCTTGGTCTCGGGGTAAGGTGGACTCGGAAATTGTTTATTGAGACCAGTCGAGTCCGATGTGTCTGTCTGATGTAATGGAAATTATAAACTGAACCTTTTGTTTCAATTGTTAATGAATATGAACAATCCAGTCAAACAGAATAAATCAGTCCTTTCTCTCTAGACATTAAATCTGCACTCTGATTGGCTAACAGGGAAAAACAAGTTCCGCCCTTCTCGTTCAGGATCCAATCAGTGAACCCGATGTATTTATAACAGTCTGATGTTAAGATTATAAGTGTTAGAAGCATTTCCCCTTTTCTCTCGCATTTCTTAATCCGTATAGCTTTGATAAATTTGTTTTAAGGTTATTATGATGATATTTTTATATTTATTTAATAATAATAAATGTACAGTGGGGACAAAAAAGTATTTAGTCAGCCACTGATTGTGCAAGTTCTCCTACTTAGGAAGATGAGAGAGGTCTGTAATTTTCATCATAGGTACACTTCAACTATGAGAGACAAAATGAGGAAAAAAAACTGTTTGTTACTTTGGTCCCAGCTCTCTGCAGGTCATTCATCAGGTTCCTCTGTGTAGTTCTGGGATTTTTGCTCACCGTTCTCATGATCATTTTGACCCCA
>JAJAGP010003812.1:0-63879 GCA_025084515.1 Ancistrus triradiatus | reverse complement strand
CCAATCACATTCAGTAGTGATGCACTGATTTAAAAAAAAAAAAAAAGCTGAAAACTGAAAGGGTTTGTTTGTTTGTTTTAATATATGTATAGTAAAAATAAATTCGTTTATTACAACCTCAAATGGACAGATCGCTTGTCTAAACCTGGAGATTCACTTTTAATCTGCTGCTGCTCAAAGCGAACACGTCTACGCTGACAGGAGATAGACTGTGTTTTTAATTACTTTCTAACTGAAATCGAAAGGGTTTGTTTGGTTTTATAACATGCACTTTTAACGTCGGAATTCGAGCGCCTTTTCACTCGAACATTGAACGGTCCGTTTGAATTTTTCTGTCTCCAAATTCTCACAAAAATTCAGACTTCAAACATGGGCACCCTAAATAGAACGCTCAATGGTGCGATCTTCCAAAGACGATCCAGTCATCCAGTCCAGTCGGTGGCGATAACGCACCGATACGATAGGCCAACCGCCATGAAACCCAAAAGAAGTAGTAGGGTGTGATCATGGGCATTTTATATATGTCATTTTATTATTATATTATGTATATGTATAGCGTGTCAGAGTTTCACTTTATTCTCACTTATTTCATGTATTTAATGATTTTATGCGTTGTATTACATTCCTTTACTTTATTCATGCTTTTAATCATTAACTACGTAAAAATATATGCGTAAAAAACAATCATTTGGGCGGTGGTGACAGATTAATCCTGTTTACATGACGACTTGTGCAGAAATTCGATTCCGACTTCAAACAAATCCCAATTCGAACGGCCTTCCGGAACTCGTTCGGTTCAAATTCAGGATCCACTGTACATATTCAAAACTTTAAATGAGTTTATTACTACTTCACATGGACAGATTGCCTGTCTGAAGGTTTGGAGATCATTCGATGATTTGACAGCCAACACATTTCACATTCACTTTTAATCTGCTGCTGCTCAAACCGAACACGTCTGCACTGGCAGGAGACAGACAGGGTTTTTAATTACTTTCTAATTTTAATTAGCAAAACAATACATTTCTCTTCAGACTCAAGACTTTCTCGCTCTTTTACACGTTTGCTGATCCAGCCCTGTGCTGCTCGTTCTCCAGGATATTGATTCCTCTTATCTGTTCCGCGATTCCTTCCTCACATCCTCTGCTATTTAAAGCCCTTGTTTGAAACTATGTGCATGGAGTTTAAATAGTACCTTTACTGCATCTCGCTTTCAGAGTCTGCTGAGGTTAAGCCTTTGTTTGATGTCTATTCTGCCTTGTTTTCTCCTCTGAAGTTATGAGGCATCTCTAATCTTCTGAGGTGTTCTAGGTTGTCACGGTCCATTCTGCTCGTGCTTGGATTTGAATTGCAGCCAAACTATGTCCCATCAGACACGCTGTTGCTAAGGGGTCCTAGATGTGTTTATATGGTGTAGCATGATAATGTACTGAAATCAGCAAGCACGCACACTAACTTCTTCGGAACAGCTCTCAGGAATGGCTCTAGATGCACTCTTCAAAACGCATTGGCAATTCGGTGTGATGTTCGTATCTAGCAGCGTAAACCCGCGCCAGTCAGCGGAGTGCTCACTGAGTGCATCAGAACGTCGCTGTGAAATAATAACTTCTGCAACAGACCCCTTGAACGTTGTAAGAAGCACCTGGAATCTTCCTCTCTCCATACATGTGGATGATAATGCGAGAGCTCTCATCCCAGCACGAATCCGGGCTACACCGTGGCGCTGAGCATCCCCTTTATTCAGGCTCGGCTCGCATTTGCATAATGCGCTAATTTAACACGCTGCTGCTTTGCACAATAAAAAACACGCCCTGTAAAGGCTGGGATTCAAAGGAAATGCGTAGTTAAATCGCCTTGTAAAGAAGCGCGCCTGTTCAATCCGTTAATGATCTGGTATAGCGGCTCATTAAAGCGTTTTATCATTGAATTAAAAAAGGTTTTCGATTTAGGTTTGCACCTAAAATGAAATTAGGCATGTAATGATAAAAATTACCTATCGCCTGACTAAACGAAAGCAGGACGAAACGGAAAACCTGGGCGCTCTGACAGAGAGCCGGCGCTTATCTTTGCGCTCCCATCTGCTCGAGCCCTGAATCGCTCTATCTGTGACGTTACCGAGACACCTGGCCCAGCTGTGCTACACCAACACAGCTGCAACAGTGAGTCATGACTTAATTCAAAATTCAGCCTGGAAAGAGCTCGTTTTCTACACTACGACAAGTTTGGTGGGACACAGAGTAAATACCGAGTAAATGGCGAAACGGCCTCCTTTACGCATTCTGTCCGCAGAGCCTCGGAGCTTCTCGCGGCGTCCATGCTGTAATAAAGGCGGTTAATAATTAAGCGTTTCGCCACCCGGGTCTCACGCTCCGGCCTGAGCCTTTTTGTAGGAAATGGCTGCAGGCTAAGCGAGATTACACCGGTAGCCTAAGCGTTTATGACGTCCATGATTCATCGATCGGCCCAAGCCTCTCGGGTGGAGAAGCGAGCCGCATTGTGAATCACATCGGGAAAGCGTCTGCGCTAGTCCTACCACACACCTGCCACACCGACGCCGAGTGTACAGTGAGAGATATGATTAAGGCCTGCCAGTGTCGTCCTGGGCTTCGCTTTCAAGCCAAGCAAATGTGAAGTCGGGATGAGCATGGAAAGCTTTATGACACACAAGGTCTCTCCTGACTAATTATACCAGGTCGTCCTGGCAGCTCGGAGACCCTCCCTTGAGGACGAGCGCAAGGCAACGTGCCGCCTCCTCCTTACCTCCTGCTCTTCATTTACCTGCTGGATTCATTCGCTTATGTGCGCGTGACTTGCCGCTTTTTCTCCATGTTTTCTTAGTACATGAAACTAAGCTGCCAAAGGCTTCGTTTCCTACCAGGCGACTGAAAATCCACAGCCGTCCTGAGCTGCAGAATTCTCATGCACAATAAAGTCTTCAAACAAAGACCACCTGCTCCGTGCCGGCCTTGTTCTAGAAAACTTGTCATAAACAGGCACCTGCCTGCTTCCTCCAGCATGCTCTCTCCCGCCCTCCCCCACTAAGCCCTCAGCACCTTCGCTGCATTCATCTGCTCCCCTGTGGCCCACTTAAGGCCTGTACTCGGCCGGCCTCAAAAGCCAAGCGCTAACAAAGGGCCAAGGGGAGGGCAGCGCTCACTCTCGTTCTCACCCCCCTGCCGCCTCCGCTCCTGCATGCGCACGCACCGGCGACTCCGCGCCCCCTACGGAGGCTTCATCAGTGCAACCCCCCCTTCTGATTTTTAATCGCTCCTGGAGAGGCCGAGGCGAATGCTCTTACATCATTAGGTTGTTAGTCAAGCAAATCTAATGTCAGAAGGGCTCGTGTCAGCTCCACCTGTTAAGCGCAAACAGGCTGTTAACGCAAAAGCTGCTACGAATTATTCCAGCAACATGCTGGCGGAGCAGCCAGAAGGTGAGATTCGGACAGATTTAGCCCAAAATGAGAAACGACTTATTTACCCAGTCAGCGGCTATTAAAGCGATTGGAAAAGGAACAGGATACAAAGAGCAGGTGGCGCGGACCTATTTTTGCTCTCCTCCCGCCTTTGGGTGGTGAGCGGTAATGAGATCTGATAACTAGCCCTTTCTGACATCCTGTCCTCGAGTGTGGGGGGAAGGCCACTCTCGCCCCGGAGGAGGAAAACATGTTAAACCCCAAGAGTCACCTGAAGGAGAGTGCTGTGATTTATTCTCACAAATAACAAGAGGACACAACTCCTCTTTGCCCACCGCGCACTTTGCTAAGATGCAATTCGTTTCAGTTTCAGCCGTCGCCTCCCGACGTCATCGCTCGTGCCGGTGGAAGACTTTCCTTTTGGTAAATCGCTCCGCAGATTTGAGAGCGCCCACCCAGGCAAATGGTTACTGTTCAAAATCAAGCACCCTCGATCAAATGGGTGTGAAACGTGAGCCTGAACGATTCGTCTCCCTGCTCTCCCCCTCCGAGCAAGCCTAGCGAGCACCTGTCGAGCCCTCGCAACCTGCTCCTGGTGCACATCTGTTTCTCCACTTAATGAAGACAACAGGGGCACTGAAGAGGCAGCGGCATGTCTCATGGAGGATTCTGATGCAACCCTGAGAAACCGTCAGGAAATTGCCACGAACGCAACACAGCACGAGAGACGTCAATGTCTTAAGCTTGTGCTGATGGAGAGATCAGGGAGTGGATTCCCAACGATAGCCCCGTCCATTTCTAGCTGTAGCATCGCGAGATAAAGCCGTGTCACGTCCTGGCAGATGCTGTACCCGGTTAGGCTAGCCAAATTTTGGAGCAAACAACGGAAAAACGGCATTCCATCGGAACGGAATAAATATACACAGGTTACACACCAGAGTTATTGCAGCGAATCATGAGTGTTACTAATATAAGCGTGCCACCATTATTTCATGAGTACTAACAGGATTTAAGCAGCCTACAGATGAATTACATTGACATTCCAGTGTGTTTAAGCACATAATTAAAAAACGTGACTGATTTTTCCACTACATCAGGGCTCTTAAAGCAAGTCCTGGACTATCAGTTTACTCAACGATGCCGTGCAGCTGTGTGCTATGTGCAAACAATTAGGGTTGACAAAATGCGGCAGATGCACTCAGATGCGTTTGTCTGGAGTCAACGTGAGGTTAAAATCCCTAACACACAAGACGCATGAAGGGATGTTTTGTGCCAATAGCAAAAAGGAAATTATTTTAAGCGTTTAACTATACAGGCGCACCTTGGAACTGTAGGTTAGTTTGTGTATATATAATGTAGTGTAATAAACTCCTCGGTTTCATGATGCATTCAGCTTACATTGGGTTTATTGGAATGTAACCCCTTCTTAAATGGCGGAGCACCTGTAGTTGTTTCAATGTTTACAAACAAAGGTGACGTCATGAGTGATGCGTGCACAAAGTTACAAAGAAAGACGGCACTTCTTTTGGATCCTGTGAATGTCATTAAGGTGCAAACATTGACACAATGAGCGCACATGAAGTCGAATTATGTCTGTTTTCATTTATTCTATCTCTGTAGACCTGAATTTCTTTATCATTTTAAACCTGCTCAGTTAATCCTTGTAAAGTTTTACGCTTGACCTCTGGGACAGCTAACATTTAACATTTAAGGGCCTTGACCAGAATGGACGCCGACCGGACGTTACCCTAATCACGCAGTAGTTTAGAAACTTTGCACATATTATTTTTGCCTAGACAATATTATTAATTAAAAGACTGTACTGTACTGTACAATAGCGTAACTCTAATATTTGCGTCTTTTATAACATTTAAAATACTTAACAAGAAAGGACCTAGAGTGGAACCCTAGCGTGCTTTCTTCCCTTCAACACTGCGATTCTCTTTTCTGTCAGCAGGAGTCTGATTCTATGGTGACTCGAGTACTAATATTTTTCGAACAGATAGAGAATGGCCTATAAAAATCTAATTTCACCGCTGTATGTAGTTATGATGAAGCAGCAGAGAGTGTCTTGATTAAATATGTAAAGATATCTGGATGAAAGGTTATACTAGTACATCATGAGGCCTGTGGTCTGTTCCTTAGGGATCAGGGAGAATTTCAGGTGTAAATAAGGTTAGTTTGCTGTGTTCCACCAACAGTGCCATTTCATATTGTTGTAATATTCACATTTTGTTAATTGAGTTGGTTGGTCAAACAGATATACAAGCGTTAGAAATGACTGCCGAGTTGCGTTTGTTGACGCTGTCCTACTGGGAGAAGCTAAAAGGCTGTGTTACTCTGTATACTTTAATAGCTTCGATTACTGCCGTGACATTGGTAAATGCGTATCGCTATAGCTGAACGGATCGTGACGTATCCGAGCGAGGATAAAATTTTCCACTCCTAATAAATCAGAGTCTCTGAATTTAACAGACTGTAACCAGACTAAGTCAATAACACAGTGTTAGCAGACTTATTGCAAAGGTTAAGCAAACAAGATCCATACAGGATAAAGCACACAGCGGTCCTGATGATGATACGGCGACTGCTTCTCTCGCTCATTATCAGAGGGAATGTTGAACATTTGTGTCAGTGCATTATTGAGCCATGTAACGCCATTACTCGTGGCATCATTAGTCACGTTTGTTGACTGTGTAAAAGGCTACAGTTGTGTACGGAGGATAATGGTGGAAGCTTTTTTGCCATACTACACTTAGATTAATTGTAACAGGCCGAAGAAAGGATCCAGACTCGCGTTCTTCTGTGGAACTTTATAAAGATATTCCCGTTATAAAGTGGTTTGAGCTATCAGGTTCGCATCTATACTCCCATTTTTCTGCAGCTAATCCCCATTTGGAGGATCATACAATCCTGATTCAGAGTGGTTAAAATGTGTGTATATCTTGATTTGAATCTGATTGCTGAAATCATTTCAGGAGGAGGTTTGAGTCTCATTTTGGCCACATATTAAACACGTGTAAATGCATCCATCTCTCCAAAAACCCAATACTGTGTGAAACAGCACACGTGATCATGGACGTTCATTCGAGCTGGCGGACGCAAGAATAAATCGCAAACTAATAAGCAAAACAATCATGGTCAATGCTGGTTTAAACATTTTTAACATCCGACTTCTAAACATCAACCTCCGGAGTTAAGGAGATCACGAGAAATCACAACGTTTGAAGCATCAGCGTCTTTTTGCATATAAGGACTGTGAACAACACAAGTGGGTGGGTCCAGTGTTAGGAGCCGATTTATATATTATGTGAAATACAGCAAAATAACTTGAATCTGGCTGACTGGAGATGCATTTGACTAATAAATGCATGTAGTTAAATTGAACATCTTATCCAAATACAATCAGATACATGACATGGTGTAAACGGAGTCTAGGCCTGTGGTTCCTAGCCTTTTTATGGTGATAGACCCTTTTGTATACTGACAGAAAGCTCTAAACGTCCACTGCAAACATACAGGAAGATCAAGGACTTGTTGCGTCAAATAAAAACTCTGCAAGATTACAGACCCACTAAGCTCCACAGGTTAAGAGAACCCTGATCTAGATGGAAAGGACATTCGATCAGTCAGATCAGTGCAGGACAGTGCAGAACAATCTATCAGTCATCCTAATCATTACTGTAGCCTCTAAAAATCTATATAGTTATAACTACATTGTAATAACAAGGAAATAAATTAGCTTTACTCTTTCTGTCAGTGTGGTGTGGCCAAAAATTAGGTTTGACCCCGGTCATTGGGGATTATTCTGCGCAGCTGTCCTCGCCACAGAAATGGGGTTTACCTAAACCAGCTGTTCTTTGTATGGTTAATTGGATTCATACAGATTCTCCAGTTCCAGTGTTACTACAGTGTTTGCACACAAATTAAATGCATAGATGCAGAACGACCCATTGATCTCTCGGCTATATTACATCTACAGTCTGGATGAATGCGAAAAGCTGCGCTTATAATAATGCAGTAATGAAATGAAGTAACCGTACAGTTTACTTCAGCGTGACCTGGGCAAACACTGGGTCTGACCCCATTGATCTAGGAATATATTGTGCAAGTGACCTGATTATGGTAAACGCAGAAAAGGACCGAGCACGTTCTTGCTAGGGTGAACATAATGAAGATCTCACATGTAATAAGAAGGAAATCCGTGCGCTCACTGTCTTTCTAAAGTGTTTGCACTTGAATTATGTGCCCAGTACAGATGCAGACACAGCATGACATCATAGATCAGAGAAAAAAAAAAACGGCTGCACTAATAGGCTAAAAACACGCTCATGTCTGTAAGCATAAATTGGTTTGAGCTAATTGATCCGGGCTGATGCTGTGCACTGCATTTCTACACAATTAAGGTTTACACCAAAGATGTTTTTATAGCATATGCTTCTGCTATAAGTAATGAGCCATAAAGAGCTCGTGTGATAAGAATGAGGTTAACATGAGAGTTAACGCAGACTTCTATTCGATCTATTTCTTTCTATTTCCCGACCAATGAGAGCTATCTTTGATATATTGCTTATTTAGAGATAAACCTACAGAGTAGCCAGGCAATATAGGCAGGTTGATCAAATAAACTGGCGTTGAAAGCATTGATCCAGGATTGCATTGTGCACCTTTTATACGACTAGGCAGGGGCATCGTCACACCCTCTTTACTTGGCCCCAGTAAAATCATGGCAGGAAAAAAAACTACACGACTTGGCGCTACGTTTCCCATAATGCCCCAGCATCTTTCCAAAAGCTTGAGCAGCTAAGGCTTTTCAGTTATGTTTCCGCATGAACTAATGGACATCCGGGAATATTTAAAAGAATGTCAGCCATGCTGATTAGGTAATGAGAGCCCGTAGCTATAAGTTTTGGCCACTTACAATCTTATAACCTACCAAATTTGGCATAAAAATGAATGCGATTCATAAATTTCTTTAACGTTAATTTGTTCTTCAGTTCTCATCCGTGGCAGAGTAACGCACTCCCACTTTAGAGTTAAATCACTTCATCAGTGTTGTGTTTGACAGTCTTGTTTTTTCGCCCTATGACTAATTAGCATGCAGGGTACAGCTGTGCCCCTCTAAATTCTGTGAGCCCTAATACAAGTAGCCCAGAAACACCCTTGCAACTTGGGTTCAAACCAAACAGCCCTGCAGATGTTTAGAATGAATATAGAACTGATCAGACTTTCCAGTTCACTTGGCTATGAATTAGGGGACTGTCTTAGATTTAGCTGATTTATAGTCTCATCCTCCGTATCAGACCCTCCTGGGCCGAAGCTAGTGCTGGTCCAGAATTACATATGGGCTTTAGTAAGTGAGAAGCATTTTATCTCACCTTTCTCACCCTTTTAAATCTGTGGTGCGAAAACAAAGAGAGAGAGCCAAGTGGGGAAATATCGCAGCCTATGCTAAGCTAACTGGTCCCTCACCTAACTGTAACAATGGGTACTTCGCGTTAGCCAGGCTTATAAGCTCAGACTAACCCGTTTTAAACGTTAGGCCACATTTAAAGTCAATTCCGTCCTTAAACGAGGCCTCGCGTAACGTTTATAGACGGAGGCACCAAATGCAGTTTATAGCTGAGGCACCTGCTAGGCTAACGCTTGCTAACGGTTGTTCGTCCCAACATGCGTTAACTTACTCCTCGTGCAGCGACTACTTGGACTCGAAGGAAAAAATACAAAGCTTAAACGTTTCAAATATGTTCTAATATTTGAATTCACGCTATAATGATGTAACTTTGGCATAACGTTAGCGTCAGGCTAGCAGTTAGCTCGCTCATCGAAACACCTGCTCCGCTCGCGGGCTGCGTCTCCAGCCGCATACTAGCCTACTAAACAGTACGTCAAGTAAGTAAGCCGCGGCTTCTGCCGTTCTCATTTCTAGCGTACTGTTTAGTATGGAAGTGCGCGACGCGAGCCGCGAGCCGAGAAATGATGCTCCTTATGTTTGGAGCAACAAAAACGGGTCAGAGCCGTCAAACAAAGCTCGAAATTATAATTACCGCGATATCAAATGGTAATTAATAGTTAATAAGATAAGCATCCTTACTATGAAGACGAAGCACGGAGCCGAGTGTGTGAAATAAGCCGTCCGCACATTAGCGCAGCTGGAGATGTTGAACATTAACAATGAGCGAGAGAGAGAGAGTCGTGCCGTGTTTAAAGAGAAAGCGAAAGAGGCGCGTTCATATTCACCTTGTCAGTGTGTGGAGATGATGAGGATGAAGGGTGAAGGTGAGGAGGATGAGGATGAGGATGGCAGCAGCGGCGGTGAGGATGCAGCGCGCAGTGCTGGTTGTTGTTGTTGTTAGTGGGTTACAGTCGCCACGACTACGGTGACTATGGCGCCCACTCACACGGCAACGGTTGCTATAAAGCGAGAGGGAGCCTCAACCGAACTTAAGCGAACGCCACGGAACGTCAGCAAAAGAGGCGGGGCTAAGAGCCTATACAGCCTCGGGCTAGTTACGGTTTTGACACCCTGGTCGAATGATGCTATGTTTATTTTGTGGCTAATATAACCGAACTAAAGTCAGCTTAACAAACTAAAACGCGCTCAGCACGTCCCAAGTCACTTTGGTAATATTCAAGGAAACTGAACTGTTTTGTAAAGGCCAGTCAAGAAATTGGCGTTTGATAAAAATACTTGTTAGCAGAGGCAGGAAAGGAGATTGAGGGGGAAAAAAAGGATAACGAAAACTGACCTTGACTGGACTGAGGAAGCAGGTTTGATGGTGGTTAGGGACCTAATACAGACTTTGAATGACTCTTCAGATAAATGTGCTGCTATGACGCAATTTCTCCAAATAGCTGTGTTTTTTATTTAAGTTCCTTAACTTGCATCTTTTTGGGTTCTTTTTTTTTAATTCTCCATGGGGCTTACCTCTAGCCCACCATTCACAAATCCCTATTGACGCCACTGCTAAAAGGACACGTTTCTGCATATTCTAATGAACACTTACAATATATACACTCACAGTCACTTTTTTAGGTACACCTTCTTTTTTCTACACTCATTGTCCATACTTTGTTCGTCCCCTTTACTCTAATGGTCAGGACCCCCACAGATCAGGTACTGTTCGGGTGGTGGAGCATTCTCAGCACTGAGAATGGTGGTGGTGAGTTGGTGTGTTGTAGAGCATTGCTCAGTGTCACCTCAGTGTCAGTGCTGGACTGAAAATGGTACACCATCCAAAAATGTCCAGCCAATGCCACCCTGTTGGCGTCACTGCTGTATCTGATCCATTCATACCAGCACAACACACATTTTTATCTTTTTCCTTCAGCAAAACAAACCATTTGACCACGGTTGCTTCAGTTTTTACAAACTCTTGCATACTCCTCCCTGAATTTGATTGCATACGTATGCAAGACTATATTTATAACCCATTTACAATCTAACCAAGCCACTATATGTGGATATTGCCATATTGATATGATATTGATGTTTTTTACATTCTGTTTCTCACACACACAAAAGCAAACACCAATCCGAGGTATACTGCCACTTTAATGTTGTAACAATGCCACTGCTGAATAATTACACTTGTATTGCTTCACTTAAAGCTACAGAATGCGTTGACGTTGGAAGATTAGATGCTGCTTTTGGAGGACATGTCTAATTTTACAGTGTACTAACAGAACGCAACACGATATAAAAAAGGAACACATCCAGACAGTAGTAAAACCACAGAGTTTTGAAACAAACCTTGGTTTATGTGGCAGATTTCTCACAACAGCCAGGTACATTTCACAGAAGACAGTTCACTTTATAGTTGTGCACAATTCTGGGATCTGAACTCGCACCCTTCTGGTCTGTGCCACTTGGGATCGTAAAAGATAATGTTTGGGGGAAAAAAACTGAGCTGCTTGGTTGTAAAGTACATGGCAAAATAAATGGCAGTTGGGCAGTTCTGAAATTTGTACTCATAGATTTCAGATTTGAACTCACAACCTTCCAGTCAATTATACATGAGATTTAAACTCTCAACCTTCCAGAGACTAGTACATTCTCAAAGTTTTAGAGTCACCAGCACTTGGGATTTAAACTTATAGCCTCCTGATACCTAGAAAAGGCTATATGAACTCGCAATCCTCTGGTAACTGGGACGTAGATCTACCACGTGCGACCTAACCCAATATATTCCAAGAACAAACAATCAGGCTACATTATTGTTGAATTGAGTCTTGTACTTGGGTACCCGTTGTATCTGTGGCGCAGTAGAACTTGGTTTTGGAGAGTTCCATTGCGTTGGGTTCGAGCCTCTCCTCTGCTTACTGTCTGTGCATGAGTTTAACATGTTCTCCTTGTGTCTGGGCACTCAGGTTTCTGCAGAAGTTTTTTATTTTTCGATCCTGGTCTGGGTCGCTCAGGTGCACCGCCTATTCCGGATGACACAGGGCATGTGTGTTAGTGACAGACAGGATGTCAGGCCATGACAAGGACTAGAACCTGGGTAGCCATGGGGAAGGTGGGCTAGACTGTTAGATGCTCTGCCACCTGAGTGCCACATACTTTAACAATTTAGTCAATAAACCACAAAGACGTATTGCTTATTGTGAAGGTATTAGCACCTCTGAAGTGCAACATTCACATCATTATGATCATTAAGGCAATTTTGGCTACAAAAAAATTATTGCAAAACTCAAATAGAGATAGATATGACTGGAGAGACCCTGAGTTGGATTAAACAGGTATGAAAATGGAATGGAGTGATCCTCAGTGCTGATGCGATTGAATCTTCACCCCTCCATGTAGACGGACGAGAGCTGGCTTGGGCATTGGTCCATGCTGCGTATGTAAAGGTAGTTCTCGTCTGACACCGATTGCTCCTGATCCCCCAAACGTTCCTCAGATCGGCCCCGTGCATCAAACCCTGGAGTCCCAAACACACAGGGTCATTACAAGTCTCAAAAATTGGAAAATCTATGGTGCGCCTGTGTTTCAAAGCATGAATGACTGGGGATGACCTGCGACGCTTGATAAAGCCGTGTGGATCATCTCAGGTTGCTGTGCTGGGCCCGAGGAACCCAGACTGTCCCCCAAAACGGGGATCTGCACCATGGAACAGGCCGCGATCTGCTTTTCTGATTGCGACGAGTCGTCGTAGGGAGGAGAGTAAACCGGCTGGGTATGGCTGGGAAAACCTAAAAACAAAAACACACACATACATGCAGTGCATTGCATACTATATACTTAACCCATCTGCTCTGCTTGGTCTCCTCAATAAGCACAAGCATTGAATTTGCTCTAGCTTGGAAAACATTGAGCAGAACCTCAGACAAAGCAAGATAAGGTCTGCATCAGGCGGATCTATTTTTGATTTCACTAAACAGACAGCCATCTGTTGGCCCCCCGAAATAGAAGCTCGGATTCATGAATCATTCAGCTGGACTTTTTCGGCCGTATAAACTGTCAATATGCACCGGGAGCGCTGCCTTGCATATGCATTCAGTCTGGCCTTGATGCAAATGGCCTTTGTCTACTATTCCCAAATATCCTGGGTGTAAGAAATGAGTTTCATACCCAAGTATAGCCAAGGGAAGGAGCTGCACCTGTCTAGCATTTTTGAATAATAATAATAAATAAGGTTAAAACGGTGGTACAATGACATGCACCGGTGGTATAGGGCTGCATCATTGACATATTTTTCTTTATTAATTGGGTAAATATTTGTGAAGAGAACATGAACGGTAGCTTGGCATGTCGAGAATGCTCCTGCCAATTCCTCTAAGGCAAAGACGCCCCCATTCATTTGGCAAGCAAAATGCACAGTAATGTTCCAGACAGACTGGATATACCATGGGCGAGGGTACATTTATTGAAATGTAATTCCAGGATTGAAATAGCATTCGTGGACTGTGGTAGCCTAGCGGTTAAGGTACTGGACTCTGGACCAAAAGGCCCAGGGTTCAAATCTCATCTCTGCCAAGCTGCCACTGTTGGGTCCTTGAGCAAGACCCTTAACCCCCAATTGCTGAAATTGGAAGTCGCTCTGGATAAGGGCGTCTGCTAAATGCTGTAAATAGCAGGTTAAAGTTTGTGTTTGCTGGTAATGCTGCCACTGCACAGTTAGTGTTTAGGCCGTCTCTACACAGGCATGTGCGTTTCGTTCGGCTCTGAAACTTAAGTTGCACCTTTTAAACGAGCGATATCCTTTTGAAAAGTTTTCAGTCTTGCCACCATTTTGTACCACCCTCTAGATCAGGACGGACACTTTCTGTTTCTTTAATGATTACTTTTTTCATTTTTGCTATAGTGCTTTTTACAATGGAGCGATGTCTCAAAGCAGCTTTACAAAAAGGAGTCCTAACTCAGCACACCTAGGGTGACAGTGGCAAAGAAAACTCTTGTTATAAAGAAGAAACCGTGGGAGGATCAAGGCTCAAAAAGGGACCCGACCTTCTTGGGCAGCCTAGATGATATATGTAAAATATAAACTTAAGTTACCTAATTAATAGGTACTAATAGTTTAAAAAAACAGAAGCTAAATATAAAACATTAAAAGGGAGAATATCCTTCAAGAAAATATGAAAGTATACAAGTATAAATTAAACAGAATACAATATTATGAAGAGTATAATACAACAGAGAATAAAGCTATAGCGTACAAGACAATAGTACTTAATATATAAATAAACTATTGAACAAAGTAATGAAGAAAATGTGGATCAGCATAATTTAGTTCAATAAACAGAGTCACTGTAGGTTCTCGTGTCCTCAACAGGGAAGTTCTATTGGCATGGCAAGCTCAGGAACTGGACAAGGGGAGGGGGAGTTATAGATCTCTGATGTGGTCTGAGTAACAGTAGGAGGAACTAACGAGGATTTTTGCTCTGACTTTTGCTCTGGTGATGTTTGGGACGCACCGGGGCGCTCGGCCATATAATAATGAATAACCAGTACAAGCTACGGTGAGCTAAATGGTCATTTCAGACACATATTTTGGATACATTTGCCCCCTTTATGGCTTCTTGCTTGTATAAATCTGGCTCTATGTGACAGTAATGACAGTAATCCACCTGTGAGCAAACCCCTAGTCCATTGAGGTGATTGTGGTGGTGCAGTTAAGGTTAAGGTAATGGACTATAGACCAAAAGAACCAGAATTTAAATCAAAGCACTGCCACGCTGCCACATAAGCAAGGTCCATAACCCACAACTGCTTGGGTTGTCACTTGAAGATCAGTTGCAAGTCTGTCTGGGTTAGGGCTTCTGTTAAATGCTGTGAACGTAAATGAAACTTAAGAACTCTGTTCAGGGCTCAGGTCAGATAATGATCTAACACATACTAATTGAGACATGCTTCTGCTGTGTGTGACCTTAACGTAGAAGAATCCACATATTAGGACTTACTCTCCAGATGAGAAGGGAGGGATGCTGCAGGATGGCCGGTGTATTCTGGATGTATGCTTTTTTGTGCTGCCACCATGTGGTGGTGCGAATGAGGGACTGGAGGATTGGCCTGGTGGCTCGACCGCTGTGCTGCTACAGGAACATCAAACCTGAGAACATTTGCATGAGAAAAAGTACTCTTAACTACTGGTAGCCGTACAGCTTGATTGTTTGGCGTGAAACCCGACATGAGGAAGAAATTCATCAGCCTTCCTTTTTTAGTTGGTCTATGTACTGTCAGTAAATCAGAGGAATGGTGTTGGAGCTGAAAGACTCCGCTGAAGAATAGCAACTGCTGGAATTTTACAACTGATTTAACACATAGAGAGGCAATTATGGCTATCCGCTCCGCTTAAGCCTTTGTTGGTAGCTGTTGGCGAACTACTCTCTGGTCTGCATTCATTAATGCAGAGTATGAAGAAGCGACTCTTCCCAGCCAATTGTAAACGTGCCAGACGTGTAGTGCTGGTGAAGGAACAATCGCAAGCGTAATCCGGCTCTGCCAACGTCAGCTCCCATTGCTGAATTTCCATGGACTGGCTGTTGGAGCTCTGCTGGCAATGCTGAAATGTAAACTTCTTCCCAAATCCTTTGCCGTAGTAGACATGCATCGCTCACAAAAGCCTTTATTTTGACGATTATTTTAACCATCAGCCATGACAACCAAAGACCATGGACGTATTTGTTGCAGATCAGACAGAAAGGCTGTTGCGGTGTTTATATCTGTCGTAGCAACCAATTCTGCCAAGGTCAAGTCGAGATGAATGCGAATTAAACAGTAATTCAGTCTTTCATTTGGCCAAAACATAGCACTTAGGTGGTTGGTGGGCTGGTGAAGACACGACGGGCTAATGGGAATTATGGGAACCAATTGCAGAGGCACTTATATACACCTAATTCATTGGCTGTATTCTTAAACTGAATCGATAAGCCAAAGCAAATGATTTTCCCCTAGGTTTGAAAGAAACATACCAACTTTTTTTTTATTTTTCACATTTCCCTTTCTTTCTCCTCGAGCCCAGCAGGGACCTTTGAGAGGAACAGGTGGTTCACAGGGGTTCTCGATTTAAAACCCTCATTATTGTTAATTTGCTGTAATGGTCACCGTGAAAGAAAAAAGTTCTCCCGCTGCTGCCGGAGACAAGCGAGCGAACAAAGTAACGCATTTTTCCTGGTGCACCGCAAATCCATTACACATTGTTTCGTTTGACATTGACGTAGGGTGTTTAAATTGAAACTAGCTTTTAGAAGGTATTAAGTCAGAGTTGTCAGAGCTTATTCTTAATTTCTTATTAATATAGTCTAGTCCAGATTGTCCAGAAATGCCATTAAATTGGGAAATGTAGACTATGCAGTGCTCCTTGAAAGTTTGTGAACCCTTTAGAATTGTCTATTTCTGCATAGATATGACCTAAAACATCAGCAGATTTTCACACAAGTTAAAAGTAGATTAACAGAACCCAGTTAAACAAATGAGACAAAAATATACTTGATCATTTATTTATTGAGAAAAATAATCCAATATTACATATTAGTGAGTGACAAAATTATGTGAACCTGTGCTTTCAGTATCTGGTGTGGTGTATCTACTGATTAGGTGATCACTTGAAACAAATCTTATTTTATTGAGAAAAATTCCAGGAGACATGAAAGCTGGGATTGAAATATCAATTTCGGTTCATGTTACACCATGAGTATATGCTTTGTTAAAGAATCAATCTAACCTTGTTTTCTTTGTATTATTATGTGCATTATTAATCAAGGTTTGGAAATGCTGCTGCATCTTGGTGATTTTGAGTTTGGTTGTCATATACAGTGAACAAATGCTCTTGCCATTACTGCAAATAATAAATAGTTTGTCAGTAATTTATAGGGTAAACCAAGAGTTTTTGTTTTATCCTAGAAAAACTTTTTATATATTTATGTATGCACAGTACTGTGCAAAAGTCTTAGGCCACCATTAGATTTGTTGTTTTATCAATGCTGTAATGACCATATATAACACATTTCTAAAAACTTGGATTCGTCACTCCATAATCCTCTTTTCCATTGATCTTCATTCCAATTCTGAGGGTAATCTTAGCATGTCTTAGCCTTCTGAAAAAGTGTTTTTTTGGCTACTACCCTTCCAAAAAGCTCATTCCTGATCAAGCTTCTTTGGACTTTAGAAGGGTCGACTGGGAATCCCAATGACGCTTCTAATTACACATGGTCATTATACCATTGCTAAAACAATGGTATTTCCAGTCTAATGGTGGCATATGTTATAAGACTAGAGTTTGACTGCATCTCACCCCATTTCCATTCTGTATAATGGTGCTGTTAGATGTTGTACACACCTGCTGTTACCTGGGGGTAGTGGAGGCAGTGGGAGATGAGCTCCAGCTGAGTTTTGATGAACCTCACCAGGACCCACTTGGCTGGACTGATCAAGGCAGAACACACCTGCAGAACAGACACAGCACACTGAGATTGTCTAGTCCTTATCTGGACCATTGCATTCCCTTTCCAGCACGTCGTCGTACCTGTGTACATGTCAGCGGGCAGGCAAGGCGACTGGCACAACTTGTTCTCGAGCAGGTCCAAAGCTGACAGGCTGTGCTGCAGAGGCTGGATGGTTAAACACTCAGAAAGTCCGTCTTGGTAGAGTTCAGTGCTGGCTCTCAGCTGCTCTCAGGGAAAGAACAGGACATTACCTAGATATCGGTGCCATGTAATTAAGTGTTGCTTAATGGGCTTGGATCAAGGCGTTGGGTAAACTGCATGCGGATTTGGGATAATGGATGAGCGCAGGGTTTAACCTAATGCTTCGATTTATGTAAGTGGATGTTAATTGACTCTTTAGGGGACATTAGAACGAATGGTTGTACAAAACTAACATCGGTTCTACGTCAAATGTCAAACTGCAGGAATGCTTTTATTATTTTCTGTTGTTTTTGTTGTGGACACGATAATATGAAATGAGATTATGAATATGGATTAGTACGACTGTTTATCTTTCTCTCTCTACCTCAAACGTAATTAATTAGTCCATAGATGGGTGAGTTCAGACATTTGTCAGATGTGGAAGACCATACAGGATTTCCTATATTGGACAAAATAAGTTGGACCATTTTTCTAAATACATTGAGATTGACACTGAGACTTCAGTCTGTAGGTGTAGAACTACAAAGCACTTCTATGTGATAACTGATAAAATGTACAACGAGCAAAAACAAGGTGGTTTTAATGTTATGGCTGATCGGTGCCTCTGTGTGTATTTGGTGCGTTCCCCCTATTTGCTGTAAGAGTAGTGTGCACTCGAGATGGCATGGCCCCATCCAGTTCCAAAATCTGATGATTGATGCTATCCAGCATGATTTCCCAATATTTCAAAGAGCATCTTGTGATGTTGCCCAATGCACGGCCTTCAAGTGCCCCATAAATGCTTAGTGGGGTTTAGGTCAGGTGACTATGGCGGAATCTCTAGGACAGTCGGCACTCCTTGATATTCTTCGGTCATCAAGTAGTTGTCGCAAAGCTTTGAGGTGTGTTTTGTCACCTAAACTTTGTCATCTATAGTTTGTAAGGTTTGTCATCCAAAATTTTGCCCCTATATAAAAGCAGATGCAAAGCATCATGTTTCAACCCCGCTTATCCTGGTTCAGGCAAAGGTACACCATGGGTGGGGTCCATCCTAAGTTTCCATAGACATACCACCTGCCCTTCATGTTAGAAGACACAGGAGCCACCCGTGGCACTGGAGCTGCATATATATGAAATAAAACTCTGTCTTATATACATCTAATTCATGTCTGAATGACAGAAACGTAGTACGAGCGTCACTTTTGTTTCCATTTTTGCCAAGTGTTTCAAATGTTATAAGACACCAACTTAAGAATTACTGTATTGTACAGTGCTGTACTAAATGTTTTCATATTCTGTTTTAAATAATCTAATTGTCTAAAATAAAACACTACGCGCAAAGCATCTAAACTCAACGCCCTGTCTCACAGGACTTACTGCGGGAGTTAAACAGCATAGTGCAAAATGGAAACACAATAGCTTTTTATGTTCTAGCATACATTGCTTTTAAGACATTGATACAGTAAAAAATAATCCTTACGCTCTTCTCGTCATGTGTTTGATATGACTTACATTAAATTACATTAATGCTTAATCTACGCGAGCTATTTTCAGCCAGCCGCTGACATTTTCTGCTGGAAACATATGCCACAGGGAAAAAAAAAACATTTCTTTCCCTTCCAGTCCAAAGCAACCACTGTAAGTAACTGTATCTATGGTGATGAAACTTGTTTTTGCTCCTGAGATAATGAGCACACGGGTTAACTCTGGCCTTAGGATAATTAACAAATATGTGCTGTACGCCGTTCAGAGTAAGAACAGAAAGTTCTCACCTTCTTCCTGGCCTGCTGCACTTTGGTGCTGTGCGATTTGACGTGCTTGCGTAAAGAGCTGGGGTCCGTGTAGCGCTTCAGGCACCCTTGAACCTGACACGCGTACGGCTTCTGAACAAACGGAAAGACACGGGTAGCACCAGCACCACCTTTGATGGCACGAACAAAGCTCTCATGGCGAGCTTAAGTCTTTATTACGTGTGAAGGAGACTCACCGTGTCGAGGTGCGTGCGCTGGTGCTTGGCGCGGTCACTGGAGTTGCTGAAGGCTTTCTGACAGCCAGGGTGTTGACATATGTACGGCTTCTCTCCTGTGTGGCTTCGTAGGTGGATCTTAAGGTTCTCCAGACGTGAAAAGGCCTTCTGACAGCCTTCAAACTGGCAAAAATGAGAGCGAGAGAGAAAGTGATAGGAATCATTATTTTTTGACATGGCTGAGCACCTTGACCTGAGTCTCGTCTCGGCATGCTTCCGCCAGGAGGGGTCAGTGTTTTACTGTTCAAGCCAATCAGTTGTCTCTCTATGACTCCATCCTTCACCTCTCAAAGCTCGTCAAGGTCCGCGCTCACAGACCTGAAACGTGTTGAATACATCTACTGCTGACTGACGTTCACTGGAGTTCATTTCTGAATTCTCAATCCAATTGTGCCTCGTACTGGATCGTATTCTACTTTCCAGCAACTGTCACACATCTCTGGCTCTGTGTTGTCTAGATAGACACATGGTATTTGAATTTAAAGGTGTAGAAATGTGCCACTTTTAAATTCGTTCCTCGTGAATATGCTGACATTCTATTCAAAGAACCAGGGCCACCCAAGCTAGGGGTGGGCGATATGGTACAAAATCTTATATCACAATATTTAAAGACATTTTCACGATACCCGATATTTATCACCCAATATTTATCATGTGATCGCAGACAAAATGCATCAGTAGTGATAATGTTCAAATTGTGATCTATATTCCAGTTGGTCCAGTTACGCAGGACTAATTACACTCTTTATAATAAAACATGCCACTGGTCAGTGTTCTTTAAGCACTGACGATGTCCTCGATATGCTCAGAAAAGCATATCAAGATAACAAAATGTATCATAATACGATAAAATATCGTCATATCGCTCAACCCTAACCCAAACAGTTTGTCCTAACCAGGCTGTCCTCACACCTTATGCCTTCCAAAAATGCAGCACAAATTTAATTCTAGCTAAACAACACTTGGAAAATGAATATGAATATGATCGAAGATAAAGATTGATTGACTTTGTTACAAAGAGAGAGCTCATGACCTTTCAGAACCATGATGGAACAAATTCCCACAATAAACCGACCTTCCTCTAATTGCAAATGATGAGGTTTATATTCAAAATGTCTAAATATTTGTGGTACAAATAAAAACTCTGCGATTATGAGAACCAGCAGAATTCTTCAGGAAAACACATGAATTTCCCATGAGTTTCCCATGATGGTGATTTAGAGTGAGCTCAGTGTCCAGGCATGTAAGCCTCCTGCTCTTTGTCCTTTCCAAAACCAGGTCAGGAATGTGTATTAACTTCTCTGTGATTACATCAAAGCCTTTAGGTAGGTTGTGAGCACAAGAAAACTGAGTGAGCCATTATAGTGTGATGTACGACACAGTTAGGATAGCTGAGTCTCTCAGACCTTGTTTGTTACTTCCCTGTTTTTAGGAATAGCTCTGACTTCCTTAATATTTAATACTGGTGAGTCTTGAGTAAAGGTAAGTATGACTCCAGAAACTGTTAAGCGTCTTGTTGTTCAACGTCTAAAGGCCGCTCAGTGGTCACTTGTTGGAGTGGCTTGGTGTGGTATAAAATGGGACTTTTGTTCAGAGCAATGACCAAACCTCAACTATGGGGACACACTGGGTTTGGCTATTTTTGCCACACCTACACTGACAGGTAAAATTAAGCATGCAGCCATAGAATCTCTATAAACCAGCATTGGCAGTAGGAAGGGTCATCTTAAAGAGCTAGATATAATTCAGTATGGTAGCATCTAGACAGTAAAACTCAAGTGTAGGAGTAATCATGGTGTTCTCTTTCTCGTGTTATGGACTGGTTCCATGGAAGGGAAATAATGTATTTTTGAATCCAACTTTGTGGCAAGTTTGGGGAACGTCCAAGCTAGCAAGAGGTTTGCCAACGATTGAGTTGTGAATCCAGCACCTTTGCGATGAATTTGCATGACAACTGTGAGCCAGGTTGTTACCCAACTTCAGTGCCTGGTCCTACTGTAGTTGTGCTCCAGTTTTGTTCTGGAAGATGGGCATCCATTGGGAATGCCCATGGATTTGAAGTAATGTATATAATATATGATTTGGTGGTTTGGACTGTGGGGTCCTCTTTGGGAACGTCTTTGGCTCTTACTAAAACGGGGCATTTTCCAGCCTGGCCAAGATGTTGTGGTTTCTCTCAAATCAGTGTCATGGATCAGGGTTAAACACTTATCCATGACAGGAGCCTTGTGGAATTGGGTAAAGCCACAACTAATTACACTATTTAATGCTAGCCACTAAAATGTGTCCGAAAATATACAAAACGACAGCTCAATTTGTAAAGCTGCTACTAGGAGAAATAAATCTACATTTACGCTAAAGAATGTCCTGCACAATACCCCACAAGAGCCAAATCAGTGACCATTCAGACTCCAGATGCAACGCCATGGCACACTCACGGCTGCCTTTCAGGTTTGTTTAATATAGCTCCAAACTCTTTTGGCATCCCTGAGAGACCGAAGGCCTGAAAAGACTGCAACATGTCGACTCAAAAGACACAGTCGGTCCCAAGGCAGGCCATGGCAGCCAGCCATGCCATGTCACACAAAGCCAGTCCAAATCCCGATGCCAGCAGTCGGCCTAGTCCCATCTCCCGCTCAGGAAACCCCTCCTGTTTCCCTGGTTAATCTTGGCATCTGTAGTAATCCAGCTGCCGTGCCAGTCTATGCACAATTCAAGTACTGTCAACAGCAGGACTTTTGTTAGTGGCTGTGTATACAATGATGAAAGAATTACGAAAACTAGACACTACTGGACAGTTGTGCTGGGACAAGTAGAAGAGTTTGTGTGCTATAAGTATACAGTATGTCCCCTAGATACGAACCAGTTCCGTTCTGAGAGTGGGTTCGCATTTCCAACAGGTTGTAAGTCCAGCATATTTAACTTGAGCATCCAGCGTTTGAGCCTCCAACACTTGATCTCGCTTATTTTGGCTTGCTGCTTCTTATAGGGCTCATCACTGCTTTTCCACTTAATATCAGACATTCTAACGGACTACACTTCCCAAGCCTCCATCACTCCTTCCACACCATCCCTGCGTGGTGCGTCACCTTTGTTTACGTTCTGACTTATAGTTCTGATA
This sequence comes from Ancistrus triradiatus, assembly GCA_025084515.1. Classification (NCBI taxonomy): domain Eukaryota; kingdom Metazoa; phylum Chordata; class Actinopteri; order Siluriformes; family Loricariidae; genus Ancistrus; species Ancistrus triradiatus. The sequence goes on along the minus strand of JAJAGP010003812.1, from coordinate 41,253 downwards.
TAGTTCAGCTGTTTATAGTTTCTGTCTCATTAGTTTGGTTATTTAAATTCTGCATTTCATTTGTTTGGCGCAAGTTGAGTACGTTCCGCCTCTGTGTGGTTCTCTGTGCTTGTGTATCATGCCATTCCTGTTTGCTGCGTTCTGGACTGTTTGTGCACTCTGAATACCCATGTCTTAGTTTCGTTATGGAACTCTGTTTTCCAGTTTTTTCAGTTTCTTCTTAAAGCTCTGCTCTGTACTGGCTTCTGGTGTTCATCTCCCGCTTTCTGCCCAAGAATGACAGTCGGGAACACGACCACTTACTGATAAAGCCCAAATATGACTGAGACAGAGTAAATAACAACGATCCGTTAAGCGCCAGAGATGTAAACTAACCTACACGCAACTTGACATTCCACCACAGTTTTTAATTTTTCACTTATTTAAATAATTTGCAATGTATCGCTCACGCCTGTTCGCGTTTTTTGAAAGTTCTTTAGTCAAATGTTCGCATCTAGGGGACTTATTGTATTCAGATTATTTTTATGATTCAGATCTCATTCTTTTAATCATTAGCACTTCGCATTTCTCTTTCTCCCAGGAACCTTTTTGCCATTCACTAACATTCTTTGTTTCTTCTATAGAACATGGAGCGTACTGTATGTGTTCCGTAACTTATACTAGACCGTGGTAACCACACTAATAACCACCTAAAAAAGCTGAAGTTGAGATGTAACTAAGTTGAAAAGGACTTCCTTTCTTACTTAGGTAATTTGTCCCTAAGCAAGCTTGACCTGCCAACTTTAGGTAGCTAGTTAGCTTGAAGAAAGCTTGATCTGTTTAACTCTAGATAATTGAAAAGCGCATTGCATAAATTTTGTTACCAAGCTTGAATAAAGCACAGCCTTACTATCTTAAGTGGCTTGAAAAATGCTTGTCCTCTTTAGCTATTTAGAAACCTTAAAGAAAGAAAAGCCGACAAAAACTAAGACAAAATCCGAAGCTTCCCTCTACAAAGCGTTCTCGAGCCGCCAAAAGTCTCAGGTCACATGAGCTACGTATTGTTCAGTACTAGAATTTCAGGTTTCTCAGAGGGTAACCGACCCGAACACAACACACGGGCTCAACAAATATCCACCGTCCTCAATTCCCAGCTGTCAAAATTGGCAGAGTTCTATAAATGTAGAACGCAGAAGAGGGAACAAAAACAGTGAATGTAAACCTGAGGTCATAGAAGTCAGGGAGAAGAAAATATGACTAACCACAGACGCTGATGGAAAATGAAAAACGATAAAATCTAAAATGCACTCAGTGTAAAAGCTCCTTCCAAAAAAAAAAAAAAAGAAAGAAAAAGAAACTATCCTTCAAGATGCTTGTAAACCTCCTGACAGCATGTTTTTTTTGGGTGGACAGATGCTTCTATGGTAACACAATTGCAACCTTTTATAGAGAACTGAACTGAATAAATGTTTTGTTTAAAAAAGAGCAACTATAACAATATGAAATATAAAAGAAGTGCTGCTTTCTTTTGCGCTGTGTGTCTTTTCGTCCGTCTGGTCTTTATTCTGTATTCAGATCAACAAAGTTGCCAAACTTTGTGCCTTTATATGCACTGGTTTTCCAGTTAATATAGTTGTATCTAGTTGTAATATTTGTGTTTCATCCTAATTAAGTGCTGTCAAATTTGCCTGATAAATCACATTGTAGGATTTTCAAAGAGTTTAATTGTACATTATGGTGGAAAATAAGTATTTGGTCAATAACAAAAGTTCAGCTCAATACTTTGTTGGCAATGACAGAGGTCAAACATTTCCTGTAAGTCTTCACCAGGTTGGCACACACTGTAGCTGGTATTTTGGCCCATTCCTCCATGCAGATCTCCTCTAGAGCAGTGATGTTTTGGGGCAACACGGACTTTCAACTCCCTCCACAAATTTTCTATGGGATTGAGGTCTGGAGACTGGCTAGGACAGTCCAGGACCTTGAAATGCTTTTTACGGAGGCACTCCTGCTTGCCTATTGTAGATTCACTCTTCCCAGCCTGGTGCAGGTCTACAATTTTCTCCCTGGTGTCTTTCGACAGCTCTTTGGTCTTGAGTTTGGAGTCTGACTGTTTGAGGCTGTGGACAAATGTCTTTTATACAGATAACGAGGTCAAACAGGTAACGAGTGGAGGACAGAAGAGCTTCCTAAAAAAAAAAGTTACAGGTCTGTGAGAGCCAAAAATCTTGCTTGTTTGTGGGTGACCAAATACTTATTTTCCACCATGATTTACGATTAAATTCTTTAAAAATCCTGCAATGTGATTTCCTGGATATTTTTTTTGTGTGTACCTATGATGAAAATTACAAACCTCTCTCATCTTTCTAAGTAGGAGAACTTGCACAATCAGTGACTGAGTAAATACTTTTTTGCCCCACCTACACCACACACACACACACACACACACATATATATATATATATATATATATATATATATATATATATATATATATATATATATATACACACACACACACAGTGGGACAAAAAAGGTATTTAGTCAGTCACTGATTGTGCAAGTTCTCCTACTTATATGATATATATGATTAAATTACTCGCATTTCCAGAAATCAAAATGTCTCATGGCTGAAACGTGCTCCCCAGTCAGTCTTTGTTTCCATAGTTACAACTTAAACAAGCCTTCTCTTCCAATAATTTGCTACAGAAATTGTAAGCTGTTGGGGATGATAATATATTGATCAAAAATATGCAATATGCAATTTTATTGGAGCTGAGAAGTTTTTAAGTCTGGGACCCAATGTAGGCCAACTTGGGAAATGATTAAAAAATGGAATTCATAATGATGTTGGTGTTTTGTTTTTTTTTGTTTTGTTTTGGTGATGCAATACCAAAAATACCCAGGCTATTTATTTTAAAATAAAATATTCCTGACGTGAATTTATTCCCCGGGGACGTACAGTAAAAGATGCCCTAATTAAAGAATCAAATAACCATATTTGGTCTTCTTATAGTAAGCTAAAAGTATCTCAAACTCCTCTACGTCCTGAGGTTGGCACGTATAGAGCGGAGATTTTCGGCGGGTAGTGGCAGTGACCATTTTTTACCTCTTTGGTCTATAATTACATGCCTTGACAAAACCATTCAGCTGTTCCAGTTTCCATGGCAACAAGAACAGTTTTAAGTAATGAGTAAGTGTTTGGAGTGAAAGGTCAACCACAGGTATGTGCACCATTAATGATTGCCAAGCTTGGATGCGGGAAGGAATGGCTTTACATCGCCACTTTAGTGAACCCGAACCCGTGGCCTGTCGCAGCAGGGATGGAGAAACGGGGTCGGTCTCCTCCACACAGGTTACCTCTGACTCGCAGAGAAGTATGTAACTGAGAACGTACTGTGTTATGTTAAATTAAAGACTAAGATCGCTGTATGGTTGATACCTGCCGGTCCGTCTCATGCCCTGTGGCAGACTCTTGACACTAAAAGTGCGGCTAAAGGCAGTCATGGCAGAGAGCACGCTGTTTCTGTGCCAGCGACAGTCCTTTGTGCTTCTTTAATAACGACGTAATTGCACAAACTCCCTTGTCAGATGTCCGAGACTCTTACTAATCACCCGACGGCCGGAGCGATGTGGAAAAAAAGAAAGACTACCTAAACCCAGCAATGATGGCGCATCAGAGTGCACAATGCTCGCTGAAGTGCTTCGATTGCCATCTTAAATAGCGCCGTGTGCCAGACTTTTCATTTAGAAGAGTAAAAGCCCCTCGAGACACTTTGGCAGCCTTGTCAAAATTGCACATTAAGAGACCAATTTAAGTTTAACTCGCAGACTTTGCCAAGTTTCAGAGAGTATTTTTTTTTTATAATATGAAGATATATTTCGGGTGTATACCTTATAAATGGGTTATACCTGCAGCATGAGTGTGCAGGTTTGCCAAAAATTACGTCTGAGATACTACCGTCCCTTCAAACGTTCTATAGGAAAACTACACTGGGGTGTTTGATGGCTTCTGAGTAATTCCCAAACACAGTGTAGGGTGCTAGAGGGCATAGACCCAGGGCTGCAACCCCCCAATTGCTTGTTGCGCTATAGATTGACCATCAAGAACACCCCATTAATGCATGTAGAGGTACGTACTCTAGATGCCACCCACACATGCAAGGAAACTATACTGGACAGATTGGACGTACCAGTGGACGTCACTCCATAATACTCTTTTTCCCACTGATATTTAGCATATATTAGCCTTCTCACCTGGTTCCCCTTCTGAAAAAAAGTGGTCTACAAGCTTCTTCGAACTGTAGAAGGGTCAACTTGGCATCCCAATGAAGCTGCCTGATGCTGCTATGCCCCAGAGTGTATAGTTTTTCCTATTTTAAAATTTTTTAAATACTGCATACAAATTTCCTGTATATTCTGGCTGTAATAAAAAGTCTGAGAAATAATTATATATGGGCATCATAGCTAAAACAATGCTACATCTAATCTAATGGTGGCCTAAGACTTTTGCACAGTACTCGGTTTTTCACTTGTGAACATGTTCCCATGTGCCTGCTAGAGAGCGACAATCGGCCTGATCGCTACACTTTCCGACAACATATACGAAATCTTTGGTGGTGCTGTTTGGACAAACATTTCCATAACACACTGCTGTTTCTAGTTTGTACTTGTACTTGCGTACCGTGCATCTGTTGGGTTTGTCCCCTGAGTGTACTCGCATGTGGATGAGGAGCTTGTAGCGAGCGTTGAAAGGTTTGCTTCTACGCGGACATCCCGCCCAGAAGCAAACAAAATCCTCGCCTTTGCGCTGGTCGATGTGCACCTTCTCGATGTGCTTGACCAGCTCATCTTGTTCGTTGTACGTGGCGCTGCAATCCAACCATCGGCAACCGTGACCCCCGCTGAAATCCTCAAGCTCCCCTTCTTCCTCTTCCAGCATCGGGCACAGAGTCAGGGGTCGACCACAGGGTTTGTCCGTAGGAGCCTGTAGAGAGTGCGGATCTGCCAGGTTTTGCTGCCATCCCGGTGGACCGTCTGGCGGACGATGTATGTGGTGGGCGTGATACGGTGGTGGAGGTCCCCTAGGAGGGCTGGGAGGATCGACGATGTGGAAGCATGACGAGCCTTCCACAACACTGTGAGCGATGTTTTCTCCTGCCGCTGCAATGCCTGTTGTGATGTCCTGTCCCGTTTGAAGTTGGTGCTCCACCACAAGATTAGTTCTGCCTATTTGCCTGTCGTGTTTGCTTCCTTCTTCCAACCTCTGCATATGGGCGGTTTCATGATGATAGTTCCTGTGCAAGGTCTGGGCGAGCATGGAACTGATTTTGGGACTGGAGCTAATGGGAATACAGCTCCCTCGGACCCCCAATAGATGACCACATACCTCAGACTGCAGGGGCGAAGGGGTAGGCAGGGAGGCTGGAGAGCTTTGGGAACCAATGATATAGGCCACCAACGAGGTAGGCGATGTTCGTATAATGGAGTTCAGGTCGATGCCGATGCTGTCAGACAGAGGTGATATGGATAGAGCTCTTTTCTTGGGACGCCCAGAGTGATGAGGGCTGTAGCCATCCTCCTTAAACAGGTAAGCGGGAAGCGATGCCGGGTTCGAGTTACTGGTTGCGCCAGACATTGCCGTACCTGGGGGGAGGCTCAGGAACTCGATCCCTTCTGCAATCTGACCGGAGCTGCTCTGCTGACCTAGTGGTGGCAGCACACGATAGCCATGAGGCCAGTCCAGCTTGCTGCTGCGTATCGACTGGCTCTCTGCAATGCTGAGCGTGGTGGAGGCCAGGGACTCTCTGGACAGCAAAGACCTACAGCAGCAGATTTGCAAAAGGGTGAGATCAGTTAAAGAACGTCACTGAGACTCAACTCAGGTCCACAGTGGTGTACTACACTGCAGAACCTGGGACCACAACACCAAATCCTTACGCTAAACAGGACCTAAATCGTATAACCCACGTTCTGTGAACGCCAATTTCGGAACTTCTTTCAACATTTAAAATCCCTTTCCTGTTGTCGAATTTACCTGGCATCCGTGATGGGCACAAAAAGACCCACAGATGGAGGACAGTGGGAAACAGGTACTTGGACATTCGCTGGAGACACTGGGCTCAGACTCTGCACCACCATAGCGCTGTTCGTTACTTGCAGGTTTGATCTGCCATACTGCCCCAGAAGCTTTTTACCCGGAAACGATGGCTGAGAACCTGTGAACAATAAAGTAACTCCTAATAACGTTGTCCATAAGAAACGTCAATCAGGAGCATTTATCAATGTGGAAGGTATGAGACGATTCTAAAAAGACTAAAAATGCGAATTTTCTTGATACCATACAGTGCTTTGCACTGGACCTTTACCGTATCAACTTTACTGTACTATATTTGGAACACAGCAGCAAGAATCCAATTCTCTTAAGCCATGGTGCTTGGTGAGGTCAATGCTCTAATCACCCCAGTGGTGTTAAATGAGTTTGAAGTGTAACTCTGCATATTCCAAAATTGTTAGATGGGTTCTTAGGATCTCATCCTAAAGGTGTTGGATGGGGTTGAGTTTATGCTCCAGTCACCCCGACAGTGTTGGATGGGTTTGAAATGTGACTGTGGTAACCTAGCGGTTAAGGTACTGGACCAGAAGGTCCAGGATTCAAATCCCACCTCTGCCAAGCTGCCACTGTTGGGTCCTTGAGCAAGACCCTTAACCCACAATTGCTTGGATTATAAAACTGTATCAGTTGTAAGTCACTCTGGATAAGGGTGTCTGCTAAATGCTGTAAATGTAAATGAAACTCTGCATATTCCGAAAGAGTTAGATGGGGTCTTACGTGGTCACCGTAAAGGTATTGAATGAGGTTAATGTTAGACCCTCATCCCAGTAACTCTGAATATTGCAAAAGTGGTAGAAGCCCTATGCTCTCATCCTAAAGCTGTTGGATAATTTTGAGGTTAGTTTCTGATCATCCCAATGTTATTGGACAGGTTTGAAGTCTGTATATTCCGAAATTATTAGATGGATTCGTACAATCTCATCCTGAAGGTGTTGGATGGGGTTGAGGTTAGGTTCTGATCTCTTCCCAATGATGTTGGATGGGTTTGAAGTGTAACTCTGAATATTCCAAAAGCGTTAGATGGGCTCTTATGCTCTCATCCTAAAGGTGTTGGTTGAGATTGTGGCTAGGTTCTGATCATCTTAAAGGTGTTGGATGGGGTTGAGGTTAGACTCTGATCTCATCCCAATGGTGTTGGATGGATTTGAAGTGTAACTCTGAATATTCCGAAAGCGTTAGATGGGCTCTTATGCTCTCATCCTAAAAGTGTTGGTTGGGGTTGAGGTTAAACTCTGTTCATCCCAACGATGTTGGATGGATGTGAAGTATAGCTCTGCATATTGCAAAATTGTTAGATGGGTTCTTACAATCTCATCTCAAAGGTGTTGGATGAGGTTGAGGTTAGACTCATTCCAGTGTTGTTGGATGGGTTTGAAGTATAACCAAAAGTGTTAGATATGCTCTTATGCTAAAGGTGTTGGATGAGGTTGATGTTACACTCTGATCATCCCAAACATCTCTTTCTCTTTATTGAGATGGAGATTTACAGTGGGTTTTTCTATGACTCAAGAGGCCAATGGAGATACGCTTCACAGTTTACACCACTCAAATATATATTAGCATTGCACAACCACAAACTGCACATGAGGCTTAAAAAGACAAACAGGACTGTTGCTACCATCCATCGTTTGGCCTCAGGATACCTTTTGTTTCCCTTACAAGTACCACAGGAGTACTCCGGAAATTTCCAAACCGTTGGAGTCTGTAAACATTTCTGCCTTTGTTAATTAATAATGAGCCTTCCTACTCTCATGCTTGGGCCATGGCTTGTTTAGGAGCCAGCGTTCTGCTTGGTTAATTATCAAAAATGTGAACGAGAGAGTTTCTAGGAGAAGACATGGCCGAGGCAAGTACGAACTCATTGCGCAGAACATTCATTCTGAGAGCATGGAATAAAGTTCGGCTGCGATATTTCAATTACGTCAAAGATGGGTCTGCCTTTACATTAATAATGCTGTAATGTCAAAGTTACCACTTCACAGAAATCAGGCGTCATCTGTTTATTCCCAAACTGATTCACAGGTCCATACAGTATGCTGGAGTCTACCAGCTTGTCCAGCTTGTCTTCCTGCTGTTGGCCAGAATCTGCTGTATATTTATGTTGTCAAGATGTGTTCTTAAAAAAAAAGATGGGGATGTTCGAGTGTGCCATATCTCTCGAGAAGCATCAGGTCTCATGTTCCAGATCAGTGGCCTGAGAAATGCAGAGAGAGCGGCGAAGCCTGGAAGATTGCCTATTTTCTTTCAAACCAGGCATCGCTGGTGTTTTTCTGTATATAAATTTTGAACTCCATTTTCGAGTGACCCAACGCGGCGCGTTTGATCAAGAACGTGCAGGGACGCACGTCCTATGCAAAACGTCCTCGTCGCAGTGTTATGTTTTATTACCTTTGACGGCACTCGGTGGACCGTTTGATCTCGCCATTACGGAGCCACTGGGCGGAATGGCAAACGATGACATCGGTTGCCAGGAAATCTGCGGGACGCCAAAGGTGCCATGGTGCTTGCCGTTGGTCAGGACTTGTCTGCGCAGGCTCGGGGCAGGCAGAAGGCCCGTGTTCACGGCTCCTGTGCTGGTACCCCCACTGTGCAATCTAATGTGAGGTACTTGCTGCCCAGTTATGGTGCCCAGAGACTGGGGCATGCTGGAAGGGGAGACCAGGAGGTTGCAGCCTTTCCCATTCATGTCTCTCAGTGGACTTTCAGGCAAAGGTGCCAACGGTCCAAAGGCATCATGCTGTGAAGAAAGGAGCAGAATGATGATAATCGTTTGTGCCGGCGTCTAAAGACGACCAAGTTAAGTTGTAGACTGGTTAGGTATGCAAAGCAAAACTCTCACGTCACCTCCTATTGGAGCACAGACATGGATTGGTCTAAAACATATAAGAGAATCAGTGAAGCTCTGCCTTTTACCAGTGGAATCGGTTCTTTGTGACAGACCATTTCCACCCACAATATTAGGCTGATAGTTACATAAGATATATTTGATAACTGAGCGATTCATAGTGGTTCGTTTCAGTAATCAATAGATTATTTGCCTGTCAAAACAGTAGTTGCAGCACTACTCTGTGGCCGTAAACAGCTGGTCACCTCAACAGCCAATCAATGCTACGGATCCACGAGCAGAGGTGGGAGTTATCATATTTTCCCTAAGTAGCCTGATACAGCTAAGATAAAAACTCTGTGAGCATCCATGCAACCATAAGAGCTCCATAGTGGTCTCATAAGCTAACCCAAACCCAACCTGGTGGTGCCGTCCATCCGGGATGGGTGTCACATGCAGTCACGATTGGTCATGTGAGCAAGTCACGGCTCGGAGCTGCAACAGCGACCCCTGCTGGCCCTGGATAAGGACGTGGGGACCGCACATAAAAAAATGTAGAAATGTGTCATATTTAAAAAAAAAAAAAAAAAGTCTGCAATAAAATGAATACAAGCTACATTCAAAACCCCACAGTTTTGTTCTATTAGGTTTGTTAGACTGTTAGTAAAATATATAGTACTAAACAATAGTAGTACATAGCTGGCACACTATTGTACACACACTGTACACTATGCACTGTTAATACTGTAGTAATATTTGTAATATCACATTTATATAATATGGTACGTAATGTTATGATGTCGACTCAATAAGCTTACACAGTGCATGCTGACATATATATTAACCCACCTGTAAAAGTCTGCAGAAACTCTTTAACTTCAGAAAGCACAAAGTTGTTCAAAGTCACATCGGATGTTACTCAGGAAGGAAACTTAAAAACTTATCCCGTCATCCTGAACACTTCTAAACTCTGATACAGCTCAGGCTAATGAAACATTAAGCTGTGTGTGTGTGTGTGTGTGTGTGTTGAGGAACGCAGCCTGGTTGCCAGGGGCGGGTAGTGAGCACAGCTCTGCTCTGGACACTTTGTTGTATATACGTTTTTAAAACACATTTTCTTTCTGACTTAACAATCACACCAAACAGTTCAGCTACAGTCGGCTAACAAGGAAGTTCAGTAACAGCCCTGGCGACTCTAAACTTGTTTATATCTTTGATTAAGGTTGGATTTTGAAACTGTATTTGTTTACAAGGTGTTTTTGTGTTTTAAGTGCTTTCACCTGGGAACTGACAAACCCTCCATGTGGTGTTTTTTAGTAAATGTAGCTGTAGCTATAGAAAAAAAAACTGTGATCAACATTAAGCGTGTAATTATCAATTTAAATGTGAACAAATGACACATTTTGTTGGTTTTCTAATAGAAATAAATAAACACAGTTATGTGTTTTCTGCAGGTTTTAATGAGACATTGACGAGCTAACTGTCGCTGACGAATTTTGGGGGAAAACAATCCTGAATTATCTGGAAATATATAAATATATAGCCTAAAATTGCAAAAATATTAAGCTTTTAATACTCCTCAAAGCAAATCATTGATCAGAACATGAGCAAGACCTGAGGCAATGCCCTCCTGAGACTTGGGCCACCATTTGCTCATCAGTTTTTATTTTATTTGTTTGTTCATTTTTTTTTTATTGACCTAATTTTGAGGTTAGACTCTGATCATCCCATTCTTGTTGGATATGTTTGAAGTATGACTTTTTATATTCCAAAAATTGTTAGATGGATTTGTACGATCTCATCCTAAAGATGTTGGATGAGGTTGAGGTTAAACTCTGATCATCCCAACGGTGTTGAATGTGAAGTCTGGGTGTAAAAGATCTTCCAAAATATCGTTTGTCTTGTTTTTTTCTTAATAGATTTAATGTTAGTTTGTAATCTAAAGATTTAGATAATATTTGGTCTCTCATTAAACATATCTAACTGGGAAATGTTAGTAAATTAACATTTGCATAATGTACATATATATGAACATGTAGTGAAAGGGTTCAAACTGCAGTCCTGCAATCAAACCTAAATAAAACAAGGATTATGTTATGATCTATTTAAACTCAAGGCATTAATAGAGATAGTGATAGATAGTAATAAACTAAATTGATAAAAAAACAGCATTTATAGAATGTGTTCTATTAGGAGGAGGCTTATTATTAAGGTATCTTAAGTTGTCAAAATTTCAATCCATTCTTTCTTTTTTAAGTAAACGTAAAATAATTCGATTTAGATTTGTCTTTGTTAAAAAAACTTGCTACTCTCTGTTTTCAACAGCCAAAACAAGGTTTTAATTTACAGATGGAGCCTTATTTTACACACCCCTGCATTTTAGACCAAAACTGCGCCCCTGTTCCTCATGGCCACAGGGTAAGGAGTTAGAACCTATTGGTTTAGTAAATGTTTCTCAGTGTCTGAACATCAGTGTATAACATTAGAACTTATCACTACAGAATACAGAAACATTTGGTAAAGTTTTGGTCAAGGGAAAACATTCCAATTCAGTATAATACAATATGAAACATGACAGTTACTATTACTAGATATGTGAACCTTAGATATTCATACCAACAAAGATTTGTGTAAAACGGACACATTTCAAAATGCTTCAACCTTCAACTTTGAATAAATTTGGCAGAAATTTCTGACTGCACAGCTGTCATTGTGTAGCGTTAGCTCGAACCAGCAGTTACTCGACCCTGATGCTCCCCCCATCACGCTTCACAGTGGGATGATTTGGCCGATTTTGTTGTGGTGGTCCTGTATATTGCCTTCCCCCGACCCTCAACATGATGATATAAGGCAAAAGGCTTTTCTGCTTTTGTCTTATTTGTCCAAAAAATACATTTCCCCTGAAGAGGACCGGATGACCTTTTAGAGGCTTGCAGCAATGATTTTCACACGGCGTCAGGTTCCTCTGTGGTGTCCTTCCATTAATGCCACTTCATTTTTCTTATAGCGGACACAAACAGTGGCTGTAATAGGTTCTAGACATTTCTGCAGCCCTTTTGTTGTTACCTTTAAGTTATTTTCTTGCCTTCCTTCTGCCACATGTCATCAATGCAGCATGCCCACTCCTAGGGCCAGCTCTGAATGTCCTTCATACAGCTTGTGCATCCAGGTATTTAGAAGTGCGCTGTTCATTTTTTACACGGCCAGATTGCATCCTTTCCATACTGCAAGATTACGTTCACAACCTAGACCTCAAACCTCATCTTATCAGGATTTTAATCCAGAATTTCACCTACTTTTCCAGCTTGAACGCAATTGTGCGTTGTTTTAGCAGATCATACTGAGTAATTAAGGTCGACATCCGATGCGAGTCGTTGTAAAGGGTTCAGGACGCCCATGTCAGTGTAGGCCAACTTAACAAGCCCACCACCAGTCTATAGAGATTTAATGTTCTGCTGCATTTTTTCTTTACTCTTACGTCTATAAGTGATAGTTACCTAATGGGTCTTTGCTTTCTGCCTCGAGTGTTTGCACACTGAGTGCTGCTCCTTGTTGTCATGGCAACATCATTGTTTATTCAAGGCTGATTTGGCAGGACTTGTTCAGGAATCGGGGAAAGGAACGGCTGCAGAAAGTGCAAGCCATCTTAACGACAGCTTGGCACGACCGCGTAAACCGAATACAGAAAATTCTTTGGACCTGCGATCACTGATAAACGTGTGTTTTGAGATGGAAGTACACGAGCAGAGACTCTAGCAAGTTCCAGAGGTTTCTGTTCTTAAGATTTACACATTGTGATCTTTGCAGGATGGCCACGTCTAGGGGAAGTACCAAACTTCTTCCATTTGTAGACATTTCGTGTGTTGAAGACCTCTGGACATGTGCAGGAACCAGGAAGGGATGGGAGCATGGCATGACTGTAAACCAAATACCTGTTAAATGAGACGATCCCTTGATGCTATGATCACCAAGGATTGGACTGATGAAAAGTCACCACTGGTTTTGGAGAGGATCGAGGTTTTCTTTGGTGTCTTTTAATATACGTCATGTAGTTCGTTGTTATTCTTATAAAACAGCAATGATTTTGGACAGCATTGGGGTTTTCTGTTATCCTTCCATGGCCAACCATATTTTTCATTTTTTTTCCTCATAGCAAGCAAGTACTGTGACTTTAGAAGGTTCTAGAGAGTCTGAAATTAAGGTCATCTATGAAGGAAAGTGCATCCTTTGTAAACCTGAAGCATGCAGCAATTATTTGCGAGGGAATTGAGGTTTTCTCTGGTGCTCTTCCATGGATACTATATTATTCAGTGTTTTTCTTATAGCAAGCAAAAACTTGAGAAAGTTTTAGAGAGTCTGAAATCAAAGTAATCTTTGAAGGAAATGGTACCCTTTTTAAACTTGAGGCATGAGGCAATGATTTTGGACAGCATTGGGGTTTTCTCTGGTGCCCTTCCATGGATACCATATTATTTAATGTTTTTCTTATAGCAGGTAAAAACCGATACTTTAGAAAATTCTCGAGAGTCTGAAATGAAAAACATCTCTGAAGGAAAGCGCAGCCTTTGCAAAGCTGAGGAAAGCAGCAATGATTTGGGTTCGTTGGGATCGTTTATTTTTTTTCTGTGGTGTCCATCAATATACTTCGTTGTTATTCTTATAGTCGACGTGAAGTGAGACTTTAGAAGGTTCTAGAGAGTCTGAAAATAAGACATCTTTGAAGGAAATGGAACCTTTCGTAAAGTTGAGGAATGATTTCAGAGAGAATTTGTTTTTTTCTGTGGTGTTCTACAACAAACAGAATGTATTTCAATGTTGTTCTTATAGCAAGCAAGAACTGAGACTTTTGAAAATTCTAGAGGGTCTACAATGAAAGTCTTCTCTGAAGGAAAGTGCACCCTTTGCGTATGCAGCAATGATTTGGGAGAGCATTGGGGTTTTCTCTGGTGTCCTTCAATATACGTCATGTACTGTGTTGTTATACTTATAATGGATGTGAATCGAGACTTTAGAAAGGTCTAGGAAGTCAGAAATGAAAGGCCATCTCTGACATAAGGTGCAGTTTATTTTTTCCTGTGGTATACTTCAATATACATCATGTAGTTTGTTGTCATTCTTATAGTGGATGTAAAGTGAGACTTTAGAAGGTTCTAGACATTCTGAAATAAAAGACAGTGAAGGAAAGTACACCCTTTGCAAACGTGAGGCAATGATTCTGGAGAGCATTGAGTTTTAGGTGGTTGTCCTTTAGCAAACATCTTTCATTTCGTTGTTATAGTGGACTTGAACTGAGACTTTAGAAAGAACTAGAGAGTCTCAAGGTCATCTTGGATGGAAAGTGCTTCTTTTGCAAACCTGAGGAAAGAAGCAATGATTTTGGAGAGCACGGGGTTTTTCTGTGGTGTCCTACAGTGAACACCATGCATTTCATTTTTCTTCTTATAGCAAGCAAGAGCCTTTAGAAAGTTCTAGGGATTCTACAGTGAAAGACATCTCTGAAGGAAACGGCACTTTGAGGAATGCTACAAAGATTTTGGACAGCATTGGGTTTTTTTCCCCTGTGGTCTCCATAGACACCATATTATTCAGTGGACACGAATAGAGATTGTGGAAACTTCTAGGGATCGTCCTATATGTGTAGACAGTTTGTCCATAAAAGTACACTGGACTTGTTTATGAAAACGGGAAGGAATACTTCCAGAATGCCTGCAAGAATGAAACGAGCAGGTTTTACATACGCGTCGTGACAGCCAAAGAGGACGTGGGTATATAATCAGTGATAACTTGGTTTAAAATGGAGGGTCATCCCCGGAAGAAATTGCCTCAGCTCTGAAGATTTTAAGCCGACGCTGTGTTATGTGGTGCTTTTTCTCGTGCCATGAAATTGCTGTCAGGGTTTGCCTCCGAGTTATCATTAGAAGGCTCCTCTGTAATTTTTCAAAACACCGACTTTGTTTTGATACGTCAACATTCAGACGTGTGAATACAGAGATTTGCGTGGTGTTTTTCCAAAAGAGAAGATGAAGGGTGACACTCGTCCAGCAGAGTGCAGTATAGGTACAGAAACCAGGCAGCAGATGGATGGCCTGCGCTCGTCCGTCGACCGTCTAATCCCCTCTTCACACACGCCTCAGCGGGGTGGATTATGGTGCTATGATTATGCTAGAGAGAGAAGGTTGAAAGGGCCAGCGACATTATTACGGCTATTGTATCATTTCTAAAGGTGGCTAATCATGCTTTTTTGTCTTTTCCCGTGTTAATGAAGATGACCATCAGTAATTGTTTGGTTTGACAAAAGCACCATTCATTTGAAGAAATGCAGACCGTTATTATTCGACTCCGAGTGCGCTTTCATACGAGTGCAAATTGGCAGTCTGAGGCGTTAGTCACATCGAATGCAAATTGTTAGTCTATTTCAGCCGCGCGGCGTTAGCAGCGGGGCGGCTAATCAATTTCGCTGTTTCATTAATTTTTCCATTTCGCTATCTGTCCTCGCACCTGAGCTGTAAGCCCCGTCGGACGTGCCTCCGATAAGATGGCGAACGCGGACAAATATGGCGCGAGCATTATCCACGGGCTTCAGGGTGACCTCTTAATTGTTCCCGATGCTGTCAGGTATAAGGCCGTTGTCCTTTCGGAGCCAAAGGTCTCTTCCTCATTACCTCTTCTCCTGCGACGATGCGTTTTTTTTCCCCCCATCTTCTTTTCCCAGGAAGAAACAGCGGCAGGTTTCAAAGTGATTAGCAGTACGAGCAGCCCCCGCTTTTTAAAGGTTCAGAGAGCTTAATTCTCTCTAGCATGGCTAATGTCACCCGCTGTGTGAATGTCAAGGTAATGAGCAGCAGCTCTGTTCAGGGTGCTTCATCAAGCCAGAAACGAGTATTCTCAGTCAGACGGTCGCTTTGAATATCGCAAAAAAAAAAAAAAAAATGCTAGGCTTGCTAATAACGAATGAGGCGACTGTACGGAAACATGCCATGCTTGAATTACCTAGCAGCGCTAGCCTTTTGGTTTTGTTTAATCAACATTTTGCAGAAACAGCCGTTTATCGGACACAGTCAGCTACACACTGATGGAAGCATCATCGTACGACGCGTTGCGCTGCACTAGTTTTGATGTCGAGTCGTTATCAGGCGTGGTCCTTGACCTCAGCTGTTGTTTTTCACTGGAAATGCTCAAGGCTTTACCCTGAAGCTCCTCAGTTTCGTATCATAAAGCCTATCCTACGGACCGGCGATTATGGTTCCATCTCTCTGACTTTATTGACATCACACCGCTGAGCGAGCAATTCTCCGCCAGATTCGTCTTTGGTAACACAAACGTGGCTGATCGCGTGTCAAAGTTTAAGCTAGCCGAGATCAAGCGCAACACATGGGTGATTTTTTTCTCTAGTTGTCACTCTAGAAGTAAAGATAAAGTTCCTGAGAAACTAACTGCCTCGAAGGTGACAGTTTCCATAAAGCTCATAAGTACGTGCACGCCAGCATAGGTTTCGTCAAATGTAATAAAGAAGAAGGATTTTTAAAAAGGACAGATGTAGAGTCTATTTGTGTGCACGCGTGGGTGTTTGCCACTTTCTTATATTAAACTTGTAATCTCTCTTCAATTGCATTTTCTCTAATCAAAACGCCTTGCAATAACAACAGACCTGCTTTAGCAGTATTACTAATTACAAGTTTGCACCGATTGACGTCCGCGTTGCGTTCTGTGAAACAGGGTTGCCGAAAGGAATGCTGAACGGACAGTAGTTTAGATACTATGCATACATGGTTTTATTTAAAATATTAATTAAAACACAACGCGAAAGCATTTAGTACAGCACTGTACTGGACAATACAGTAATACAGGATTCATAGATTGAGAAGAGGTGGTACAGTGCAGCAAATGTCTCGTTGGATGTGTGGAAAATGGGTCGCAAAGCAGATGGCAAAAAGGAGTGATTGCATTTGGCCATAGTGTGATAGAAGTAGTTGAATTTGCAAGTGTATTGAAACGTACGGTTATATGGGTCTACCAGCAGTGGCATAAATCCCAGTCTACAGGAAATTCTCGTCAGAATTGTGGCCGAAAGACAAACCTATTATGTACAGATTATAATCATGAAGACCTTGGGCATTAAAGCAAAAGGAAGTTGATCGGATGGATGTTAAATGGAATATATTTATACATTAATACAGTACGTTTAGCAGACACTCTCATCCAGTCTAAGTAGTCATTCCGCTGTCCAGCAGGGGCGTCTGGGCAGAGGTGGAATTTGAACCTTCAGCCCACTTTTCAATTGTCTGGCTGCTGACCGACCACTGCCCATGCTGGAAGTAAAATACTGAATGTGGTAGCTATTACTTTAATGACTCGCTGTCCCAAAGGCAGGGCACATACACGCCAAGATGTACTGCATATTTTCCCGACAATAAGTCGATCTAGGTTGTAATTCACACCCATCTAAATTCTGTCTGCTTAGAGGGAAAAATCAATATACACTGAGCTGGCAGTTTATGAGGTATTACATACAGTAGCAGTGCTTAATGCTGAAACCTTGTAATTCACTTTTATTTTAGCTGCTACAATAACATTAACTGTGGCACAGGATTATCAATAGGTGGCGCGACAGACTGTTGCAGAATAGCCCCGGGTGGTGGGGATCTGGGTTTGACCCTCTGGCTGTTGTGTGGCCCTTGATCTTCCGGAGTAGGTTTTCTTCTGGTATCCTCAAACCTCCAAAAGCATCAAGAGTGCAATCATACCTATCCCCAACCCAACCTAGACCACCTGAAGGCGCTCACTGCAATAGCAACGAAGTGCTGCAAATGACTGGTGTTACAACATTAAAGCCTCCTCACATAGCCCCCTCCAGTCCGCATATGGCAACTGGTAGAAAAGCTGGACACACTGCGGGTGGACACTGGCACCTGGAATTGGATCTTGCACCTCCTAACACAAGGGAAGCAGACAGCCAGGGTCGGCAGCCCTACCGTACATCAAGCACCATCTCAGTGAGCACAGGCTGCGTCCCGAACCCCCTGCTGTTCACCCTGCCAGATTGAGCAACAGCCACATCATCAAGTTTGTTGATGATCCTACAGTAGCTGGAACATTTTCAAAGGTGATGAGTCGGCATACTGGAGGGAGTTGAAGCAGATGACAGCGTGGTGCAACAGACGGAACCTCTGTCTGAATGAAGACCAAGAAGAATGGTACCACCGTGGACATCATCGAGTAGGCATAACACTCCCTCTCTAGGCTCAGGTAAGCCAACCTGTCCATTGCGACCCTCACCACCTTGTACAGGGGCACCACTAAAAGCATCCTGACCAACTGTATCAGTGCCTGGTTTGGAAAAGGCAAAACGTCTGAATCATCGGCGCCACTCTCTCAACTCTGCTGGAAATCTACAACCAGCGCTCTGCCTGCAGGGCATCCAGCATCATCTTGTTCCCCTCCCACCCCTCTCACAGCCTGTTTTCCTTCCTGCCATTGGGGAAGAGATGTAAAAGTATCTGTATCAGGGCCACCAGGTAAGGATTAAAGCTACTAAATAGCTTTAATACCCCAGCCTGTAAGAACCCCCCTGCCCTCTTTCCAAATGAACCATTAACCCCTCCATAGGACAAGACAGGCACCTCTTTCCACTGGCACAATGCTCTTTTCCCCTTTTTTCACCTGGCACATTTTGTGCAGCCTAAGAAGAATTTCTTTATTGAGAGTACAGCTCCTATTCCTCTCTAAAATACTATAAGTGCACACGGCTTCCTCTCCAAATTTCTACAAAGACAATTTACAGTACATTCCCTCACTGCTAATATAATACCAATATTTTCCTCTTTCTTTAGTAGTACACCATGGGTACTGAGTACATTGCGCAATGGGTACTGTGGGTATTGGATGCAGATGAATGTTGTTTTGATTCTCTTTTAGCACTCTTCTTTCTTTTTTGTACACTGTTGTTACAAGAGGAACGGTGTCTTGATCTTGATTGCACACAAGTGCATGTTAAAACTTCACTTAAAGAAAATCTTGAATCTTGAATGAACAGCTCTGTGTGGAGTTTCTTGGTTTCTTGCCCAGGGTCTGTAACCTCCTGTGGCTAGTCTTTCCATTTCAGCCAAAACATTAAAAACACCTCCATGTTTCTGCACTCCAATTACCATATTGCTGCACTCTGTAGTTCTACAATTACAGACTGTAAGTCCATCTGTTTCTGTACATACTTTGTTCATCCCCTGTACTCTGTAATTGTCAGAACCCCCAAAGGACCAGCACAGATCACTGACGTGGCGTGAGGGGTTAGTGTGTGTTCTACTGGGACAAGTGGCTCAGTCACAGCAGTGCTGCTGGAGTTTTTGAACATCCAAAAATATCCAAACCAACAATATTCTGTGACCATTGATGTAGGACAAGTGGATGACCAACACAAATTTTGCAGCAGCAGATGAGCTACTGTCTCTGTCTTTACATCTACAAGGTAGGTGTGTATGATAGAGTGGACAGTGAATGGGCAACTCCAGCAGCACTACGGTATCTGATATGGTTTTATCTAAATGTTACGATTGTGCTTGTGTTTGTGACCTTCACCATATCCCTAGCATCTAGAGAAACACAACCATATTGATATTTCACTACCATTGCCGACAGGCGCAAAAGCCATGGAGTCTTTGCTGACAAACGTTAGTTTTGTCAGTTTGTCAAATCCCTGCCCACTGCAGCCACCCCTTGCTGGCAAACTTGTGTTTGGCAGATGCCATGTATAAATAACCTGCTCCAATGCACAGTACCAACTGTCAAGCTGCCGGAACAGGAAGGTTGTGATGTTTGGGTGCCTATATACTTTTGCCCATATTTAATCATTGCAGTGACATTGTTTTAGTGATAAGCCAGACATCCTGTGTCTCAGTTGCTGGAGACGCCAATTTCTAAGGGTCTGGGTTCAATCTCTGGTGGGGGTTGCTACATGAAGGTCAGGATGTGCATTTATGGAACACTGTGATGGACTGGCACTTTGTCTAGATTGTACGATTGTACCTGCTAAGTCATCATCTGTCCGTCGCTGTAGTAGCATGCTGACTGTGGAAACGTTATCAAATAGGCACATTCCAATTACTCGAAGACGAAAATAATTTCTGACTGGGTGACCTACCTAACAGCAAAAAACATTGACATCCACTAAATTTCAGTTGCCAGTTAATGAGTCATGAGCAGTTCCAGTTAGTTTATGAGATGTTGAGGGATCTATGATAAGTGAGAGACTACATGTAGTGCGTCTACCCATCAGTCACAGTAGGGTGGCAGGTTAGCAGCTGAAGGTGTGTCATTAGCCCCCCGCTGGTCGCCTCCTGGTCTGGCGCACCTCCCATTCATCTTCATTAAACAGACATTGACTGGGTCTCAGCAAGCAGATGGTCATTAACATGCCCACTCCAACCAGGGGACGTTACCTGGAGGTCACGAACCTCCCGAGAACGTCGCTGTACCCTGGCAGTCATCGTTGGAAATGAAGGAGACTCTAAAAGCAGGCGCCAATTTGACCTGATGCCAAGATACACCATTGACTTCACTAACCTTTGGGATGATTGCTTAATTTGAAGGGCTGATGTTTGCACCACAATTTCAGATAAGGAGGGGGTGTTGGCGGGGCTGTAGCCCCTATAGTTTCACCTTTTTAGCATAACGTTGAAATTACAGCGTTGGTGAGATAAACACTGAGTGAAAGTTTGTTAGCAAACAATTGTGCCACATTTCAGACTTGTCTTGCATCTACTTCAGCCATTGGTGGTTGAGTTGTATCTGAGATGTCGCAGAATCTTAAACAAAAATATAGCATGGTTGTAAATTATTATTCAGAATATATTTCTTAATAATATTAAACTTTAGTTTGGTCAATTGAGTTGGTGTTTATTCAGGACTGTAATGGCCAGTAAGGTAACGTTAATAAGTTTCTTGGTAACTTTGACCTTTATCAGTGATGTTTTGTTTATTCAGGACTTCTGTCAACAACATGTAGGTTAATGTTAAAGAATCTGTTAGTAACAGTAACCCTTCAGTCAGTGTTTTTAATTGTTATTTTGGACATGTATTAGCAGATTAACACTCTGTGGTTTATTGTTACTCTGACGTTCATCTCCTGGTGTTTGTTTATTAAGAAATTGTTTATCAGTTAGGCTAACGTTAATGGGTTTCTTGGTAACGCCTGGCTCAGCGTGTGCGGTGTGGGGAGATTGGACGATTCTAAGGACCTGTAACTGAGAGCGGCCCGAAAAAAATTAATTAGAACATTTAAAAATGTAATTTCACTATTAAGCTATTAAACTTTAGTAATCGTTACCACGTTTTTTCTTAAACGTTAACACGCTTTTAAAAATCTGTTTTGTTTGGCGAAACATCCAGAGCCTCTGCATTGCCTGATTGTCCCCCCTTCTGTTTAGGTGAAATGGTTCAGTCCGCCCTCAAAACAGGTGCGAATTGTACTTGGGAGCAGTGCACGCATTGTGAGTTGTGAGAGAATTGTCTTGTTGCATTTTAAAAGAAAAAACATGCTTACCAGAAAGGAAAAAAGAAAGATAATAAAGACATGAGAGAGAAAAGGGCGGCAGCATTTGTAAAGTCTCACGCAAAACAGTGGGTGTAGTCTGTGAGTGGTGGAAATGGACCTGTTAGCTTAGTCCATAGTTAGTAGCTAAAGTGTATCTTTTCAACAAACTGAGTTTTGACACTTCACCCCTCTTTTAGCCCACATTTAATCAGTACAGGAAAAGTTTTTAACAGTTATTCGTACTAAATGAGTTGTCCCTGCCTCTGCCCTGAGCCAGGACATGCTTCAGCAGCTCAGCATCCCTGCCTTCCCATTCCCATATCACAGCTGTACTGAAACTGAGGAAGGAGGTGAGCAGCACTGTGTGTCATTTGGCAAAATTGCAGGGGCTCAGTGGGGATTTCTTTTGTTATCATAATTTAAAAGTCTTTATATCTACATTTTTTACAAAATAATAATTTAAACGCTGTGATGATCCCTTTCTGTCGATGAGAACGTTTAATTTAAATTGAAGAGCTTAATGTATGTTTAAGTTGTGTTTACTTTGTCATTATTGATTAATGTTGGGAGAGTTTTCCGTTCAGTCATTTCACCATTAAAATGACATTTTAAACTGTAAAAAAAATTATTGTAATAAAATGTATTTAGCATTTTCTTATTGAGGGTATCGGTCTTGCCTCAAATAGTGAATTCCCACCATAGTGGCTCCCAGTGTAAGATCTTTTCATGCGGCCATAAGTCCCTGACAATGCCCTTGCGACGACAGTGTTTGTTTAGTCAGGATTGGTACAGTTTGACGAAAAGTATTTAGTCAGCCACTGATTGTGCAAGTTTCTCCTACTTAGAAAGATGAGAGAGGTCTGTAATTTATCATAGGTACACTTTTCAACTATGAGAGACAAAATGAGAAAAGAAATTCAGGAAATCACACTGTAAGATTTCTATAGAATTTAATTGTAAATCATGGTGTAAATAAGTATTTGGTCACCCACACACAAGAAAGATTTCTGGCTCTCCACAGACCTGTAACAACTTCTTTAAGAAGCTCTTCTGTCCTCCACTCGTTTACCTTGTATTAATGGCACCTGTTTGACCTCATTATCTGTATAAAAGACCACCTGTCCATAGCCTCAAACATTCAGACTCCAAACTCAACCATGGCCAAGACCAAAGAGTCGGTAACACTGTTAGTTAGTGTTGTTAATTCAGTAGCTTTTTCTTGGTAACGTTGATGTTTCTCAGTTTGTGTTTGTTACGCAGAACTTCTAACAGCAGGTAGGGCAAACGTTATGGGTTTGTTGGTAACGGGTCTTTTTCTCAGTTTGGTGTTTATTCATCCAGGACTTTGCTTTAGCAAGGCAGGCAAAACAGATGTTTTTAATTATTGTTAAGGCCCAACTTTAATGGATTTGTTGGTTCATACTTGAAGCTGTGCCATTTCTTTCAGTCTTTGTGTACCGGTGTGTGTGTGTGTGCTATTACAATAGAACTATGTATTAAAATTGACTTGGCTACATCTCTTTGGTTTAAGTCATTCGGAATGAGGAGTGACAGGAATGAATTAGCCTTTTTGTTTGCCGCAGTTTGTCAGCCTAATGCAGAACGATATGGCATGATAGGCGAGAACGCACACTGTTTCTTTGTGTCTGTGTGACACGGTTGTAGCACGGTTGCAGGTCGACTTTGCTGTACACAAATGGCGTCACCTTTTGGAGAGTGCTAAAGCATGATGTCATAGCTGTATGTACGCAAGGACTTGGAAACCTTGGGGTTTAGACCATCGTGGACGTCTGTTTTGGCTCCTTTGTGAATATTCACCAATTCCTCAAGCTGCGAGTCACTTGTTGGGTCTTGTTTGTAGATTTTCTTAGCCTTTGCCTCGCCCTCTGTCTCTCTCTCTCACATTCTCACTGACAATCCTGCCTGTACCAACTCTTGTAAAACTCTTTATAAAAGCCCGTTTCATGCTCGCATCCAGCTGCCACCGCTTGCTGTACATACTCACGATTTGATATTAGTGGCCTCGTTTCGTTTTTCTGCCACACTTTATAACGGAGTAGTTCTGTTTTATTTTGTTACAGACATCTCCGGAATATTGGTAATACATGATGAAAGTGTCGGGCTGTTATTTTAAAATTTGAGGTTGTTTTAATAAAGAGAGAGAGAGAGAGAGAGAGAGACAGAGGAGAGAGAGATAGGACGTAGACTATATACTGTATAGAGGTGGGTGACTTGCAGGAACAATGGCGGCCCGTCTCGACTCGATTCAGGCGCCTGATGGATTTTGTCATGTTCCTATATCTGATCTCTGACTCGCTTTCCTCTTCTCGCTCGCTCTTTGATGAGTTTGCGAGTTGTGGCAGGTGTATGAGGGCAGCTAAAAGGGCAGACTTAACTGAATAAGCATATGATGAGTGGCCCTAAGGCTGTGTTCCAGTTCTGGGAGTGCATTGTTCAACACCGGGTGAAAGCGGCGCTCGCGAATAATGGGCTGAATGGTTTTCTTCCTATGGGGTCCTTTCAGTCCATTTCAGGACCGCCCTGAAAGACTAATTGTGTTTCTGCTCCTCTGACCTGACCTGGCCCATCCCGGAGGTCAGAGAGCGAGGCTTAATTTCGTGTCCACCCAAAATTTTGTCCCGGCATGTAGCTTTGTCTTCAATTAGGCTCTTGAGGGGAGGACACATAAAGGAGATGGAGCTGATTGATGTGATTCCGTGATGGAAGAGATGTCGGCGAGCTTCTGTCGAAGCCGCTCGCCGCTCGCGCCGGCTAATCAGTACAAATGCTGGGGTTCCTTTTGTGTTTTCGTCTTTTGTCTCATTAATCACAAGTCGATCCGGGGCCCGGGACGCCCTCGCTGTCAGCTCTCTCCATCTTAATCACGTTCTTTTAGTTCCGGAGCAGATGGAAGCCTGGCATCTCCACTCTCCCTGCATTATGGAGGCATGAGTGACGCTTCAAAATCGCACGGAAGCTGACAGATACTCACGAGGTCGGCGGCGAGCCGGGCTTGGCTTGTTAGGGACGTTGGCGTCGGGTGTTGTTGTCCTTCTCGCTACAGGCCAGGCCGCTGGAGCGCTGTTTTTTTTTTTTTTTTTCTTTTTTTTCTTTTGTCCATTGGTCGTCGTCCCGTATTGTCGCCAGGACTCGATGAGACAGATTCGAGTTGCAGTCAGAGTTCCTCAGGCTGTACTGGAAAGGAGTCTGCCAACTAGAGTGAGATCACAGTGACATTTCAGAGTACTGGAGGTTTAACAGTGTGACCTCAGTTGCAGCGACTTGTGTGCCTTCCATTTGCTTTTTAGGTCAACTGGCAGACGCTCTCATCCAGAGTGACCTGCAGCCGATGTACAAGTGGAACCTTGGATGGAATTGGAACGGAATTGGCCAAAAGGCCTTTGAATTCGGATTCGTTCGATGTTGGTATTGAACTTTCAGTCAAGCCAGACTTATTTTCTGTAGCACTTTTTTACTAAAACCATATTCATTTACCATTTACCCTATGATTTATGATGATTTATATTGATTTTATTAGATTTGTGTTCATGTACTTTCTTTTTTTTCCTATTTGACTGTTTATTTCTTCTTGGGCATGCTTCTGACTTATCTTGTTATTCTGTCCCTATTTTTTTTTTCTTTTTCTTGTGTTATTCTCTCCTTTCTTTCTTTTTCTTCTCGGTTTTTCTTGTCCTAAATTTTGGTTTTCCTGCTTCTGGGTCTCTTACTAATTTCATTTTTCTTATTTTCTGTTTTTTTTCTTTCTTTTTTTCTCTTATTTTTTTTGCTTCTTTTGGTTTCTTCGGTTATATTTACCTTCCTTTGTCTATTCCAGTTCTGGTTCTTTCTTTACTTTCTTTTCCAACCAGCTTTTCCTTCCTTGGACTCGATACAGCCTTGTGCTTTGCTCTTTGCTGGTCATACGACACTTTTCTTTTCTTTTCTTCTTATTCTTTCTTTAGTTTTCTTTGCTTCTCGGTTTTGCTCTTTTTTCTCTTTTAGATTGTGACTCTTTCTCTGTATTGTTGTCTTATTCTTTCAGTGGAGAAAAGAGGAAAGCACTTGCTTCCTGTCTCTCATTGGGGGTTAGGATCTTTAGGTGATTGTCTCAAAGCAACTGTACAATTTTAGATTATCTTCTAATATTCAGGACCAGTCCCAAATTGAGCAAGCCTAGGGTGACAGGAGCAAGGAAAATCCCTAAACGTTGTGAGGAAGAAACCTTGGGTGGACCAAGATACAAAAAGGGACACGTCCTTTTTGGGTGGAATTTAATAGGGTTAATCCGTTCTCGACCCCCAAATAACTTTTTTACACCTATATTCATCTGTAACTAATGATTAAAAGCACGAATAAAGCAATGTAATACAATGCATAAAATCAATAAAGACATAAATCATAAAGACAAAGTTTAAATACACATTATACTTGAGCTTGAATGAATTTTCTGCCATCTGCATAAATTGGGGGGGATTTATTGAGGGTCGAGCAGTCCCTACTCCACGAGAAGTTCCCTATTCCCGACAGGTTCATCCTGCTGGTTGGACATCAAACCAATGTCAAAAATACAATTTTTTTCTTTTGGTAGGCACCCTTATCCAGAGAATCTTACAATCCAAGCAGTTGTGGGATAAGGGCCTTGGTCAAATACCCAACAGGGGTAGCTTCGGTATCTTAAACGCTTCGCCGCCACAGTCCTACAACGTAAGCTGGTCTTTACGGTTTTAGCAGCGAGTTCATGAACCTGTCCTCTTATGGATAAAGAAAAAAATCAATAAAGAAAAGGTTTACCAACGATTTAGGGAGATCTTTGCTGGCTTGTATGGAATCCTGACCTTACCTAAACGTCCGACATCAGTACCTGACCCCACAGTCATGTTCCATGAAGGTTCTCAGAAGAGCGTCTCTGTTGTAGTAGCAAATGCTCGCATCTCGATATTCATTGATATTGCTATTAATTGATGCCCGATGACCTTGGATAGTCAGCAGTATAGGTAAAGAAATGACACCATTTTAGGATCTTCTTAAAAGGGACCGCTGGGATTTTTGGTGGGTGTATTGGAAGGATTTATCGGTGAAGAGTTCGTTCTGTCTTCATTTAGAAACTTATTTTAAAAAAAAAACTACAGGCATTTGGTCTGCAACTTTTTCCGTCTCATTTCCATAATTTCAGAGTGGCTTTTAAGCTCGTCACGTAGAGTGCGCCAAGCGGAGCGTAATTAGAAGCAGCGACCAGGCGGCGTTTGAGTGATTAGCTACAGCCGCACTAAATTGGACATTTCAGTCGTCGCAAATTGCGGCCAAATTTCGAGGCAGACCTTTATTTGCACCCTCATAGCCTGCAGAGCTAAGAGAAACGCCTGAAATGTGAGGTTTACTGGCGTAGTGGATTTGAGTTTATTCGCAGGTTTAAGTCGGCGCAGCACAAAACGCATTAACGCCTGGTAATAGAAAAATAAAAAGCCCTAACTCTTTGCGCAGGACCGTATCATTTGCGTAACGTCGTTCGGTGCGGCTTGTCTGCTCCGTATCGAGTGGCCCTGCCCCGCCTCCTATTCGTCCCGACCGCCGGTTCAGAAACACATGCACTTATTCTAATGCGTTCTGGGTGACTCCATGTCCCAGAGCGAAAATAAGTACATTTGCCCAGTGAAATTCGAAAAAAAAAGCAATCAAATTTTCTGTCTGGGTAAGCAGAGGCGTGCTAGCTCGGGTCATCCCTCGTATGCCGCCGTTGCTTCCACGGGCGTTTTCATGCTGGCCCTCAGGCTTATCTGCGTAATGAACTTTTTAAAACTTTTTCCCCCCCTCCTGGCCTTTGAGCGGTGCATTTCTCCATCTCAAACGCTCTGAATCCCCAACGGAGCGTCAGTCGGGCCTTAAAGGCACCTCCAGTACCCGAGTTTCTTTCTGCTCCTGCGGCGAAACGCGCCGAGACCTGATTAACGCCGCACGTCCGGTGAGTTTTGATTAGTACGTCGCGAGTCGCGCTTATGACTTTTCATTCGGGAGACATTACAGAAACAAGCAAGGCTATGATAGGGAATTTGTTTTCCTGTTATTTTTTTCACTCAGGGTTTGCACTAACGTGTGATTGTAAGTTACAGTACAGTGGTGTGAAAAAGTGTTTGCCCCGTCCTGATTTCCTATTTTTGTTTTTTTTGCATGTTTGTCTCACTTAAGTGTTTCGGAAACATCAAAACCAACTAAATATTCTTCAAAGACAACACAAGTTAAACACAAAATGACAGTTTTAAATGGTGTTATTTTTAAGGGAGAAAAAAAAATCCAAACCTACATGGCCCTGTGTGAAAAAAGTGCTTATTGCCCCTAAACTGATGAAAACTGGTTGGGCCACCCCTTAGCAGCAACAACTGCAACAGGCATTTGCGATAACGTTTTGGTGCAGCAGTGGCTTTCGTCTTGGAACTCTGCCATGCAGGCCATTTATGCCCAGTCTCTTTCTTATGGTGAGGCATGAACAGACTGACCTTAAGCTGAGACAAGGTGAGGCCTTCAGTTCTTTGGATGTTGTTGGGGGGTCTGTTGGGACCTCTTGGATGAGTCGTCGGCGCGCTCTTGGGGTGGCTAATTTTGTGGTCGGCCGGCCACTCCTGGGATGGTTCACACACTGTTTCAATGTCTCACACCATTTGTGGATAATGGCTCTCACTGTGGTTCGCTGGAGAGTCACCAAAGCTTTAGAAATGGCCTTAGAACCCTTTGGTTTAGATCTTAATGAACCGGCGGGCATGAATGTGCAGCTTCTAAGGGATCTTTTGGTGTGCTTCACTTTGTGCAGGCCCGGTCCTATTTAAGTGATGTCCTGATTTGAGAAACAGGTGTGGCAATAATCAGGCCTGGGTGTGGCTACAGACAGTGAACTTAGGTTGGTGATTACCCATAGTTATGTTTTAACACGATGGGTGGGGGCAGTCCACTTTTTCACACAGGGGCCATGTAGGTTGGATTTTTCTCCTTAATAATAAACACCTTCAGTTTAAAAACTGCATTTCGTGTTTACTTGTGTTGTCTTTGACTAATATTTAAATTGGTTTGATGTTCTGAAACACTCGTGTGACAAACATGCAAAAAAATAGGAAATCAGGAAGGGCGTAAACACTTTTTTCACACCAATGTATTAACCTATGACAGCGGTTCCCAAAAAGGGAGAGCGCTGCGATGCAAACATAAGTAACTAAGTAAATAATAACAAATTAAGATACATGAATGCATGTCACTTTCAAACTGATTCGTCACTTTATTTCAGTGGTTCCCAAGCTTTTTTGACCCAAGCTTGGTTCTCTTAAGGTTTCGTCCTTATAATGTTTAGGCAATTTTCCCTTTCCGCTGTCGCCCTCAGTTAGCGCCTCAGTGTGAGACAATGCTCTGTGGTAAAGTCCGCTATAGAAATAAATTCGCAGTGCACCTTTTGGTAGATAAGAATATTTCTGAGCCCGCCCACTCAAAACCGCTACTTTGAAGTGAACAAAACAAATGAAAGGGACAAATCACCTTTACAGTTCCAATATTCCAGGTGACATGCATTCTGTAACTGAAATCTGTATGCTTTTTTTGTGTTTATTTATTGCTGCTCCACCATACAATTGCGCTCTACCACCCCTAGGGGGTGCGCCCGCACTTTGGGAACCACTGTACAATGTTTGAAATAAATTCCAGTGGAATTTTCAAAGTAAAAAATGTGTACATGTGTAGGAGTGTGGGGGGCTTCAATCCTTTTGCAAACGGGGGAGCCACAAGTTTGGGAACATCTGGCTTACAGGATATCTGATGAATGGAATCAAAGAACTTGTGACACCCTGAACCCGTCTTCCAAACTGTCGAGTGGCGTTTACAGGATTAGCGGAGCCGCCTGTTATGGAAGGGATATGAAGGAAAGCAGGAGAGGTAATTAACTCCGCACCGCAGCCTCCGCTTGTAATACAGCCGCGAAGACGATAATTACCTCGCTACGTGTTTGAATCTTCCAGGACGTCCCCGTGCAGCTCTCAGACCTGTTACGTGTAATCAGAAGAAACAGGAAAGATCTTGACCTGAAGTGGCAGGGCCCAGGTTATTCGGTTAATGAAGCGCTGTTTAGGAAGCGTCCTATGGGAGGCGCGCTTTAATTGCTATGATTTCATGGCGCCTTTTAGCCTGTTCCAGCGCCGGGACCCACCGAGATCTGCTTCTGAAGTGCAGATTACGCCACCGCTCATCCGTTTTAATAATGAAAGGTTTCATCACCGAGGCTAATTTTAGAAGAGAGCTATTTCGCGCTGTGCCGAGGGCACGTGTTCTGACATGACAAAAATTAATGATTTTAGGTATTTATAGAGATGCGAGTCACAGCCGCGGTTCGAGAGAATGAAAAGCCCCTGTTAGAAAGCGCCTGCCGCGGTTCTGCAAAGTCTGTATCAAGGAAGCACGTAGAGCGGCGGCGAAATGACGTTCAAAGCCTGAGCTCGACTTTCAAAACGCTACATTCGCTTTTGAAACGTGTCACCTCCACTTACCCTTAACTGCCGAGCTGATGCTTTGTGTTCAGGTGTGACTCCTTAAGGTATCTTTAAAGTCAGTGATCTGACGCCAAAACAGGGATGCTGGTGGACTTTGTGCTCAGCCATCGACTCTCGACCTCAGCTTGGTTGTGTCCGTTGTGGTCCATGATGGCTACGAGGAGAACAAACAGACCCATACTCCGGGTATCCCTTTGGAACCGTGGTAGCCTAGCGGTTAAGGAACTGGACTCTTAACCAGGGTTAAGAGGGTCCTGGGTTCAAATCTGCCTTGAACAAGACCCTTAAGCCACGATAGCTTGGATTATAACAGATAAATGCCTAACGCTCAAACTTTATATGATTGATGCAATGAAAATAACTGGATATGCGTAGGATTGCGCCCTCTGGTGTCCAGAAACTACAGTTTGTATTAGACGCTGTAATAAACAAACCAAAAATAACCTACTCCGACTCGATGAGACACATTTTTCATCGTCACAGCCCGGCAGTTACACATGGGGTGTCTGCATTCTTCAGTCATCACTGCACTGCAACGGAAATCTGGCCTTAGCGAGGCGTATCGCGAACACACGAGGGAAATAAAAGTTGCTGACCTTTGCTCTGCACAAACTTTCCGTGTAGTTCGGTTAATAACGAACCGCGGCTCGTAATGCGCATGCTAATTTGTTCGCACTCAGACTTTTGGACCCGACATCTAACAGAAATGCTCCTTTGACTCGCAGGCTGGCCTCAGGCTCGCACCAGATGCTCCTGACTGTGTTAGCACAGCACGTGTCATCAGCTCCTTCGGAGCGGGGACCCGCAGCGGAAGCGCAGGAGACGCCGGGAAACGCGGCCGGCTTCCTGCGAGCTCTCTCAGGACCGGCGAGGGCCCACATTTCATTAGCGGGAGGTGTTGACAGGCCACAGCGGAGGAGCAGCCATCACTCAGCGGTGGCCCAGAAGGTCCGAGGACCCGGAGGAACGGGGCCACCGAGGCTCGGTCGAACAATTTCCTTCCCCATCAGCCTGCTGACAGACGTCGGCTCGATGCACAGCGCTGCAGGCCTGACCCTCTCATTGGTGATCCCTGGCTCTTGGAGGGAGCTGTGGCTGCAGGCTAAGGGCGAGTCTGGAGAGCCGAGACCGCAGCAGACCGGCGTGATGAAGGCGACTGGTGGAGAGGAAAGA
Source organism: Ancistrus triradiatus (assembly GCA_025084515.1). Lineage (NCBI taxonomy): Eukaryota > Metazoa > Chordata > Actinopteri > Siluriformes > Loricariidae > Ancistrus > Ancistrus triradiatus. Next base: position 10,117 of record JAJAGP010003812.1, on the reverse strand, counting down.
TTTGTGGAGGTCATTTTATGAATATTTTGTGCAAATGTATGATAGGTGTTTCACACGGAATCTTTTTTTAGGTAAAAAAAATCCCAGATTTTGATATTTTATATTTCTTTTTTTAAATGATTTTATCCAGCCACTTTGCTCCAGGTGCCACAGTTTTCCAACTTATTTAGAAATAGTTTTTCATTTACTATAACAGTAGCAAATTAATTTTATATTTATTTTAGTTTTGTAAAAAATGTCCCAGAATTTCATGTTTTATATTTATTTTAATCCGGCCACTTTGCTCCATGTGCCTCAATCTTCCAGGCAATTTAGAAATAGTTTTTCATTTACTATAAAACTAACAGCTTCATTTTATATTAGAGAAAGCTCTAAAAGAGCACAGATTGTAAAAGCAAAATGTAAGAATGTCTTGAGTATTTTTAGGGGTAAAAGAGACTTTTGTATTCTAACTCAGGGAAAACACCTTAATCCATGCCATAAAATATATTTAAAAATATTTAAATACAGTTTGTGGATCATTTGGTAATAGTTAATGTGTAAAATGTAATTAATAAAAAATAATTAATTAAAATAGAAACACGCTAAAAATCCCCCAAAATCAATACCTAGAGGTAAAAGAGACTTTTGTCCTCCAACTCATGAAAAACACCTTAAATCATGCCTTAAAATATAGGTAAAAATGCTAAAATGTTTAAATATAGTTTTTAGATCTTTTAGTAATATTTAATGAGTTAAATTTAATTGATAATTTTTTTTAAATAATTAATTAAAATAGAAAACCGCTAAAAAATAAAAAAACAAAACAAAACCTAGAAGTAAAAGAGACTTTTGTCCTCCAACTAATGGAAAACACTTTAATTCATGCCTTAAAATATAATTAAAATGCAAAAATGCAGTTGTTTAAATGCAGTTTCTGGGTCATTTAGTAATAGTTCATGAGATAAATGTAATTAGTAAAAAATAAAAAGATTATTAATTAAAATAGAAAAATGCTAAAAAACAAAAACTTGGGGTAAAAGGCTTTTGTTGTCTAACTCACGGAAAACACTTTAATTCATGCCTTTAAATATGATTTAAAAATGCAAAACTGTTTAAATGTAGTTTCTGGGTCATTTAGTAATAGTTATTGAGTTAAACTGAACTAATAAAAAATTAATTCAAACAGAAAAACACTAAAAACCCCCAAAACCTAGGGGTAAAAGACTTTTGTCCTATAACACACAGAAAACACCTTAATCTATGCCTTAAATTTCATTAATAAAAAATTACAAAAATTAATTAAAACAGAAAAACACTTAAAAAAAAAAAAAAAAAAAATTCTAGTGGTAAAAGACTTTTGTCCTTTAACTCATGGAAAACACCTTAATCCATGCCTTAAAATATAATTAAAAATGCTAAAATGTTTAAATGTAGTTAGTGGATCATTTAGTAGTAGTTAATGAATAAAGTGTAATTAATAAAAAATAGTTAATTAAAATGGAACAACACTGAAAAACCAAACCAAAACAAAAAGCTATCCCACCGCCATACAGACCTGGGTTTGGGTCTCGGTGGTGCTTCCCGGAGAGGTCGGGAGTCACATGGCACAATTGACTGTATCTGATGGAGGGGAGGCCGGTCAGGGGACCATCCCTTGACGCTTTGAGGAACCGGCCCTCCGTCCAGGACACACTTTTGTCCTTTCCTGTGCATGTTTATTTCTTGTTAATGTTTAGCCTATTGTTCGTTCTCTCTGTCTGAGGGAGTTCCCTGAGCTGATGAGTGCGCAACAATCATGTATAATTCGGTATTTAATAAGTACAGTGTTATAAGAAGCTGTGGAACTGCATTCGTATTAAATTCAGTCCAGGGTGTGAGGCGGGAAGTGACCCTGGACACCCCTTGCGCACAGAACAGACCCATATTCCGGGTGTCCCTTTAGGACTATGGTAGCCTAGCAGTTAAGGAGCTGGACTCTTAACCAGAAGGTCCTGGGTTCAAATCCTGCCTCTGTTCAATTCCGCCTTAAGCCACAATAGCTTGGATTGTAACAGATAAATGCCTAGACTTATATTCCGCTCAAACTTCATATGATTGCTGCAATGACAATAACTGGATATGCGAAGGATAGCGCCCTCTGGTGTCCAGAAACTACAGTTGTGTTAGATGCTGTAATAAACAAACCAAAAAAAACAAACTCCGATACTTTGAGACTCCAATTGGCCTAAAGCGTGTGGTTGAAACAACAGACGCGAGGAGAGCGTCCAAACTCCGTATGGGCCTGTGTTTAGGGTCAGATTTAGGGCCTCGCTTTGTAGGATGTTCTAAACGGGGCCATTTTAATTCACTTTCTTATGAACTATGGCCCCAATGAGCTCGAGCACCTGCCATCAGGAGATTGGGTGTTACGTGTTTTTAGGAACCGGCATTAGTGAGTCTGGGCACGTGATATTTAAAACACGATGAGGTTTGTTAATTACCTCCTCAGATCTGAAACGCGATGGCCGGCGTGCGGCTCTAAATCAGCTTTTTAATGCTGACTGTGTTCCTCACGCCAGGCAGGTGAGCCGGATGGAGACTGAGAGCTGTTGATAAGCTAAGCGCTGATGGTTGTAATGGATGCGTTTAGCTTTTAATCAATGCCTCTCAGGGCCTCGTCGAGCGCCTCGCTCTCGTCCTCCTATTGTTTCCCGGACCCTTTTAGCCTAATTGGACGTTAAACTCCTGTCGTTGTTTGGCCCGTCCTGCGTTATTGATGGCACGCGTGGTGCCCTCTCTTACCTTTTTCATTATGGCCCACGTTTCCTTACAGGCGCCGACTAATTAAATGGAGCAAATCAGATGCGGATGCTGATGCGCTGAATAAATCCTCCTTATGATGCGTCCATATGCTGAATTATTTACATCGCTTAGCTGGAAAGATGGATGGAGCGTCCGATGACCACTATCCTGAGTTCTGCCTGTCAACGGGCTGTCCAATGCTGGTTCCCTAGGCCTTGGTTTCCCCTCGACCCTGAACTGGATTATGTCGGGTTTGGAAAATGAACGAACGAGCTTGCGAAGCTTTGGTGAAGTCTTAACGTTACGTTATATGGCGCCAGAACATCGGCATCTCCACGCCTTTAAAACATTTAATTCATTCATTACGATTTCTATAAGAGGTGGAAAAACAGTCCCGTGCCTCTTGGGTGACTAAGTGCGACAGAGTGGGCTGCTACCTGGAGGTAGAGAAGTGCAACCTCATATTTGCATGCATTGTTCAGAAGAGCTGCAGGGGATGAGAGGCGATGTGCGTCTGGCCGCCGGGGGCTTAAGAGACTCCCTAATCATGCTTTTATGCATGGAGAGCCGAGTGCCGGCGTGTGTCTGCTCGTGTATCCCGCTTCATGGGTGTTTAGGCAGGCACTTTAAATGGAAATGCACTTGGCATTTTAGGACGAGATGCAATCACGGTGCATTAGGATGCGACCGAGCCCGCCCTCGCGCCCTCCCGTTTGCACTCCCGTCCTCGCGCCTCATCGAGGAGGCGGTTCGTACAGTGTCCCTTTCTGAAACGAGGCATATTTTATTAGCCGCATGTCGGCCGCCCTCGATGGGCCGGGGCAAGGCGTCTGAAATGGGCGGAATTGAATTTGGCCGGATTAACAGTTTTTTATTCAGAACTAATATTGGCTCTGTGGCTTTTTGTGTGGCAGAGGAGCCCAGAAGAATGAGGTGCGTTTTTGTTTTAGAAACGTCTGTTTTATTAAGCGGCAAAAAACCCAACCAAAAAAACAGTGCCTACACAAAATCCTCATATGCCTTGGACAGTCTAAAATCAAAACCTGTTAGAAAATCGTTCACCGGACTTATTTGCGCGTTTTATTTATGACATTCAAGTCATGAGAAGAAGTTCTGGAAATGAGTCAAAAACTGGAATAGAAAGTGTCCAGTACCCGATTTATTACAGCTTCAGCATCTGCATTATATCCTGTGAAATACAATACAGTTATTCTTATCTTTGTATTCTTTATAAAACGCAAAACACTTAGTGATAACGGACAAGAAAGTAGAATACCATGTTTTTCAAGACCGCAATTCTCTTTTCTGTCAGCAGGTGTCGCAAGGATGAACTCATACTAGTTTTCTGCCATTTAGACAGGAGTAAGGTGTGTGTGTGTATATATGACATATTTTTTTTCCTATTCATAATTAAAAGCGAATAGACGTTGATCGGGAATGGCGCATACCTGTACTTCGTAGAGTCTCCATTTTCTTTAATTCCTCGAAATTCTAACCTTAAGCCACTGCGTTGTATTTTTGGTGACGTGCTGAACCTGGGGCATTTTTAGCCTTCTTTTCGTACTAGGGGGGCGGACAGAATTTACAGGGGCACAGCTATGAGGTACCTGTTCTGCACCATGGCTGACTTTCTTTTAAATATTTACGAATGTCCATTACTTCACGCAAAAAACAGATAGAAACTGGCTCTGACTGAAAGCCTTAAGTGCTCAAGCTTTTGAAAAGGTACTGGACTCTGGCCCAGAAGGTCCAGGGTTCAAATCCCACCTGTGCCAAGCTGCCACTGTTGGGTCCTTGAGCAAGGCCCTTAACCCACAATTGATGGATTGTAAGACTGTATCAACTGTAAGTTGCTCTGGATAAGGGCGTCTGTTAAATGCTGTAAATGTAAATGTAAAACGTGCTGGGCATTATGGGAGATGTAGTGCCTGTGGTTCTGCTCGGCAATCCAGGATAGACTTTTTACCGCCGTGATTTTAGTGGGGCCGGATACGATTATGTCACGATACATTGCGATATTTCACACAGTTCATGTAAAGTATAGAAATGGCTGAAGCACAATCTGAGTCGTCTTTTAGACGTCACATGACGTTGATAATTCAGCGGACAAACCGAGCCAAAACACTGAACTGTTTTAAACCCAGTGTTTTTAATACGTGTTTTTCTTCCTTCAAAAAAATCTATAATTTGAGCTGAAAATCCGTGTAGCGTATCACGAAAATAAATATCGTGATATATTGCTGTGTTGATTTTTTAGCACAGCCCTAGTCTGGGTTGCCCATGTTCAGCTGTCTTGCAGAGGGTTTTTCCTCAAGTATTTGGCTGTACATCCATTTCCTTGTCAATCCTGACCGGTTTGAATAGGAGCATCATCGCAGCGTAATGCTGCCGCCACCATGCTTCAGAGTGGCTGTGGCACATGATCATCGTCGATATGGAATGAGAGCTTTCACTTCAGCCACACTTTACATCGCCTTTCACCATGACCACTTTGTATATTCGCAAAAACATCTTCACCTCTCTGTGAACCGTGGCATTTGATGACGCAGACGTGTGTGTGTTATGATTACTGCCAGAAAGGATTCAATTGAGTGTGAAGAACTCCGATTTTTGTGCGTAGAAACAGACGTCTATGTGTTTTGCCCATTAGTCCGGGATTGTGACTCACCCATTGATTGTGTTTATGCCAAGTTTGACATTAGCATTGCTTTCCCTTCGCACACTTACGCTCGCTTGCTTCCGCCCTGCGTCGCCTGTTTTTTTTCTCCACCTGAGTGGCTTTCTCTCGCCGGCTTGCCTCAGGGGGTCCGTCTATTACCACAATTATAATCTGCTCACATTTCATTAAACTAATATGGGCGAGGGGCCGGGCAGCCGAGCCTGTGTGAACACATCGCCCAGCTGGGGCCTTTTCTTCTCCGCAGCCAGCTTAACCACGCAGCCACATTAGATGAGCCGTAAGCACTAAATAACAGGTGGCGATGGGGGAAAAAAAAGGCACTTCGTCCTCGCCTCTCCGAATCACAAAATGGAGCCCACGTGATCGGGTGATTTTCTCTGGATTTCTGCCACTCTCTTTCTTTTACCCCCTGCCCCTTCCTGAGCCTCCACCCGCTCTGGAGTCACGCTGTGCTGAGTGGCTTCATAAGATGGGCGCCTTTTTCTTGGCGGGACGCTGATGCTCTTTAATTTACACTCCTTTCATCGCAGGCACTCATGCAGGAGGAAGAAGCTGCTTGGAATTAACTGTCTCAAAGGTCAAGTGAATTTGATTATTAGCTTCAGGGCGGTGGAGGGCTTTCTCTCTCCGACGCTGCTTTTCAGTCACGTCTACAGCAGGCTTGCTTTTTGCCGCTGAAAAGCACTTAAGACCTCATTTTCAGAGCCCGAACACAAAGCGTGGACATCCACGACGTTCATCTTGCATTATGTCTATTCTTGAGTGGTTCCTCAGCTTTAAAGGTTTTGTGCTAAATCCAAACATAGGCCAAATTTAATTTAGTTGGATTTGCCTAGCTCTTTTTTTTTTAGTTTTTCACTTCGACATTTCCGGTCCCTGTATTACCTTATCAGGAGCGCCTTTTACCATGGCCATAAAATGACGAGGGAGTCCAGATGCGTGTGCATGTAGTACAATAATAATAATAACAATTTATTTACAATAGAAAAAAATTACAGAAAAGACAATGATGGGTAATGCAAATCAATACATCACTGATCACGTGACTGGGTCCGACATCCATGCCAGTACCTTGACTGGGAAGCCCCGAAGCAGCCAGGTAGGAGTCTCGATCGGGAACACGGGTCTCGGGCAGCGCTTCCGCTCCATGGGTGAGGCTTCAGCCTGATGCCCGGAGCATCCCGTCTATTTATACTACCAAAAAGAACAAGGGCACTAACACTGGCTCTTGTGGATTCAGTCAGCTGAAGCAACATGCCAAAACATTCAGATACCGAGCCACGGCTTGGGGTGGGGTGGCGCCTGTTAGGGGGGCCAATTACTCTCTACCTAAATTGCACGCATTAAGATGGTTTATTAAGTAGCTCATTACTCATTTGAGGAGCCGTAGGGTGGACCAGCCTTGTTGCCACAGGCATGCTACCCCCCAAAAAACTGTCACTGAGTAGGAGCTAAACTCTTGCCCTGCTTCAGTTGCCTCTCAGCTCTAGAAGTCCACAGTTCAGTCCTGATCCAGCTCTGGTGTTCTCCCACATTCCAAAGACATGAGTTAGGTTAATTGGTCGGTCTAAATTGGCCCAATATGAACGTGTCTGACTAGAAGGGGTGTAATGATTTGATTCTCAATACTGAGTTCCCGATTCATTTTTTTAAGATAAGACAGTCGATAAAAGACATTACTTCTTTCTTTCTGAAGCGTAAACAATGCAAAAACAATGCACGTTTTCTTGTGTGTTCCTAAAAACTTTAGTCTGCTGCAGTTATGGAAGAAATGACCAGAAAGAGAGGTTTAAAATTGTAAACCAATTGTTCTATCGTAGCTTCACAGTATCTTAAATAACTTCATTTCCTTTTATTTTATTTCTGATCAATAACAGTTCAAAAATTGAAACAAATAGGATCTTTAGCGTTCTAAATAATGCTACAGCAAAGAAAGCTGTTTCAGATTTAAATAAATAAATGCTTAATTTGAAAATCAAAGTAAACAAACAAGCCATTTTCCATTGGAGAATGGACCATAATAAAGACAATAAAGGCATTCATTCTTGTGGGAATATGACGCATGATTGCGCCCTCTGGTGGTCAAGAAATGCAATTGCCGAAAGCGCCATCTCATAGGGCATCGCTCTTCTGTCGCGAATACCTGTTGGTGCTGCTCGGTGTTAATTAAAGGAATGGACAAATGCATAATAAATCAATAAACTTGCTCAGCCTTCTCTCAGACTCCGGTCTGTGAAGCTCCCTGAACCCGTGTCTACGTAACGCTTTTCAAATAAACATGATCGCATTGAAGAGTCTAGCAACAATCGGCTAAGGCAGCAGTGGCAAGGACAGCCCCTGAGACGCTTAAAGAAGAACACGTGGGTGTCACAAGGCTCAAATGTCAAACCCATCTATCTTTAGGTGAGAAGAGACAATTTCTTAAGAGTCATTATGAAGCTGAATACGAAGGAAATTGAATGTTGTGAGTAAATGCAGGCACCCTGGGAGACTGAACTGAAGTTCACATATTTCACTGATTAAATCTAGCCAAGCACATTAGATTAAATGAATTCAGTCCATTGCTGATTGACTGCAATGTTCATTCTGTCAAAGTAAGAAAGTTAATAGGTCATGATTATGAATTAGGATTCTTAGATGTTGTCCTGCCCCCGTTGGGCCCTTGAGAAAGGCCCTGAAACTTTAATGAATAAAATCTGCAATGTAGAATCTGTTCCATACGAGCGCCTGAGTTTTGCGTTCGTACGACCTGGCTTAACCAATGGTTGGTGGGTTAATTAATAGAAATTCCACCAGTGCTGCTTATTGTTTATCACAGCAGGGTTACTCCCGTGTCTCCTCTGACAGGTGCAGTTGGTGACGGCGGGGTCAGCCAGTCCCTGAATTTCAGAGAGATCAAAGGCGGGTGGAAAACGTGGCCTCGAAACAAAGCAGCAGAAGATCCTGGAGTTAGCGTTACAGCCTTTGAAGTGTCTCGTGGGGCGCATGAGGGAGCTCAGTTCAGAGAGCAGCTACAGAGCTAAGGTGAGACTTCCACTTTTCGAGACGTGAGCGAACAGGTGAACCCCTTGATGAACCCGCGCCTTATTCTAGTCCGACTCTATTAAAGCGCCGCAGATGAATCCACACTAAACTCCCCAGGCAAGCTCTGCGCTTCCGACCAGACGGGATAACGTCTCAGAGTTGTTATCCCGTTTCGCCGCTGAATATTCGCCGACCTTAAAAATGGGGTCGGAGACACAAAAGTCTGCTTCCGTTTCCCTAATCCTTCCCCAGTCAGGGGAGCGTTTCTTCTCCCCGACTGTCAGTCTGAACTGTTTTCATGGGAAATTAATTCCATTATTAAACATGTTTCACCTCAGAAATTTCAATTACTGCTTCCAACATGAGAGCAGAGAGAGAGCAGAGAGAGAGAGATGGCGTCTGTCTGGCCTATTGCATGAATATTGTATAAGGCCATGGCAGTAATGGCAGCTGATAAATACAGTGTCAGCCTGAGCGAAGCCTGGATGGATTCAAACGGATGCATCGCGACCAGATGGTCACACTACCTCACTTGTGTCAGAACTTTACGATACTGTGAGTCGAAGTTTGAGATTCGCGTTCCTTGCCAGCTCTTGGCTTTCTCGTCGATGGAAAGTTCACAAAGTGACGTATGGGGTTGGCAGAAGGCTCGGCGCAACATGTTTGTGGAGATTTTATGTCTGCGTGGGTCATATTATGAACCTGGTAGATGAAAGTTACGGATTATGACGGGCGTCTTCATACTTTCGGTCACACTGCGGATGCGTTTCTAAAAGTATTTGGTGCATGCCTATGTCTGTCCATTTGGTGTGAAAACGTATAAACTTATCCGGTCTCTCCAATATTGTAATCACTTAGATACATCATCATTAGTTTCACACAAAGTTTCATTCGATTTCAGTAACTCCTTCATGGTGTGCTTTTTTTTTTTAATTAATGACTTTATTATTATCATTATTCTTCGTCTTATTATTATTATTATCATTAGCTATGTTCAGTCCTTTTTGGCTGCCAAATTAAAACCTGGCTCTAGTGAACCTGTGAGCAGTAAGTCACTAGTTAAGAGACTCAAGTCAAGTCAAGTCAGATCTATTTATATAGAGCTTTTTACAATGGAGCATTGTCTCAAAGCAACTTTACAAGTTTAGATTATCTCCTAATAACTACGTCCAATCCCAAATTGAGCAAGCCTAGGGCGACAGTGGCAAGGAAAAACTCCCTAGTTCTAGGAAGAAACCTTGGGAGGACCAAGACTCAAAAAGGGACCCAACCTCCTTGGGCGGTGTAGATGATACATCTAAGAGCGAAACTAAATTAGGAGAGACTCACTAATTAGGAGGGGCGTCCTCATGTTTTTGGTCATGTGGTGTCCAGTGCGGATGCAAATCTAAAGATATTTGGTGGGAAAATGGCAAATAATTCCTTTAATTGCTATAAAATGCCACCTTCATTACCTACATGTCTGTGCATTGCTGTACCTTTGTAGAGGTGTGTGCCGGTACAGTATGTTTGTCCCTTTGGAGTGTTCCTGAAAATGTATAAACTTATCTAATAATATGTATTATTAATATTACATCATTTTTATATATATATATATATATATATATATATATATATATATATATATATATATATATATATGTGTGTATG